>CAUYRH010035266.1:0-17749 GCA_963574655.1 Perodicticus potto | reverse complement strand
TTCAGGGGCAGAGGGAAACCAGAGGAGCTAAAAACAAGTGCTTCCAATGTGGTCAGACTGGCCACTTCAGAAAAGACTGCCCCCAGCAGCAACACTGGCTGGGCAAGCCACCTGGCCCCTGTCCACAATGCAAGGGTGACCACTGGAGGGTGGCCTGTCCCCAGAGGCGAAGGCCTCCTGGGACAGCGACCCCATTGGAGCCCAATCCGGACTGAGGGTACCTGGAGCAAGTTCTCATGGCTCCAGCTTGTGTCATCACCCCTCAAGAGCCCCAGGTTTGCCCTATAGTGAGCAACCTTTTCTGTACTTCTCTCTAGCCCTGGTCTTTTATCCCCCAAATCCATAACTATACATGGGGTGACTGGAAAGCCGGTTACCAAATTTTTCCCCCAGTCTTTAAGCTGCAATTGGGATGACTTGCTGTTCTCTCATGCCTCCCTAATCATGCCTAAAAATGCTGCTCCCCTTTTGGGGAGGGACATACTAACTAGAACAGGAACTTTTCCTTCCTGGAGATCTAGTCATGATCAAAACTCCTCCCCCTAATTCACCTTTCCTAACCCCAACTTGGGAAGTCCCCTTTCCTGTTATCTTGTCTTCTTCTACAGCTGTTGAAGTTATAGGAGTCGATTCCTGCATACATCATTCACAAGTAAAATCCTGGAACCCTCCATCTTCAACAGAGGCAGACAGTGAAGACAGCCAACCACAGACCACCCCCACTTGTGAGCCAAAAGAAAGTTCGAAGTTATTATTCAAGAAACAGCAAAAAACTTCCTAATATGGTTTTCTTTTAGCATCACTGAATAAGTGCTTCTGACCTGATGCTGTTCTACCTTTGCCTATTACTGACTATACTAAACAGATTTGTGTTTTCCAAAAATGTCATCAAGCCACACGCAATAAAGATGGTTCCAGTCCATGAACCCCTGTATCACTCTCCCACCGGAGAAACCCTAACTGCCCGCTTCTATCATCGCCCGATTCAGTAGGAAGCAGTTAGATCTAGTCTTCGCCCCTTTTCCCTAACAGCAGTTAGGGTTTCTACTCGGAGAGGGAGAATTGATGCGGGACATTAGGTGCCCTGGCCAGTTCAGCGGAGCTGGCAGACCTGCCGCCTCCTCCTTGGTGGTGTCAGTGCTGCGGCAGCCAGCTGAAGAACTAGCGGGCTCGATGACTGGCAAGGAGGGGGACCTCCAACCCCCACCAGAGACTCCAATAGCCAAAAAGTCCGGACAACTGCTGAGGAGACACCTGTGCCTTGGTGTCTCCTTCACGTTGCACTTGGGACTAAATGTGGAACCCCCATTTCCTATGCCTAGGTCAGTTTCATGTGAATTTCCTGGGCCTCAATTCCATGAATGGACTGTGTTCGTTCATTGATACATTCATTCACCTTGCAAAAAATAAATAAATAAATAAATAAATAAATAAATAAATAAATAAAAATTATTTTTTCTTATGTTGATATATACATCCTAGCATTCTTTTGGTAATGTCTGCCTGGTAGTTTTTTTTCTATCCTTTTATTTTCAATCTATTTGTATCATTGAATCTAAAATGTATCCCTTATTGATAGAATATAACTGAGTCTTTGTTTCTTAATCCAATCTGACATTCTCTGCCTATTGATTGAACTACTTAATACTTTAATAATCACATAAATTTTCATTTAATGTAATTATTGATATGATTGGATTTATAGCTTGCCATTCTACAATTTGCTTTCTGTGTATTTTATATCCTACTCATCCCTGTGTTACACATTTTCTATCTTCTTTTGTATTAGCTATGTTCTAACACACCATTTTAATTCTTTTGTTGGCTTACCACTTTGGCTTATTAGCAGCTATTCTGGGGATTAATTATGCATGTTCCCTTAACACAGTTTAGATCAGATTATTACTAACTTAATTTCAATAGCATATGGAAATTTTCTTCCAATGTAATGCCATGTCCTCCTCCCCTTGTGATATTATTATCATACGAATTAATGCTTATAAAGTCAATAATACATTTCTTTCTTTCTTTTTCTTTTTTTTTTTTTTGAGACAGTCTCAAGCTGTCACCCTAGTTAGAGTACTGTGGTGTCACAGCTCACAACAACTTCCAACTCTTAGGCTTAAGTGATTCTCTTGCCTCAGCCTCCCAAGATGCTGGGACTACAGGTACCTGCCACAACACCCAGCTATTCTTTTGTTGTAGTTGTCATTGTTGTTTGGCAGGCCAGGCTGCTCCAGTGTATGTGGCTGGCACCCCAGCCTCTGAGCTACAAGCACAGAGCCTATAATTATTATTGCATGCTATTTTCTTTAGAACCTGTTAAGAGGAAGAACTATATTTACATTTTCTATTATATTTACATATGCAATTTCCTTTTCTAATGTTCTTTCTCTCTTTGTGTGAATTCAGGTTACCATCTAATGTCATTTCTTTTTTCTTTTCTTTTTTTTTGAGACTGAGTCTCACTTTGTCGCCCTCTGTAGAGTGCTGTAGCATCACAGCTCAGCAACCTCAAACTCTTGAGGTCAAGTGATTCTTTTGCCTCAGCCTTCTGAGTAGCTGGGTCTAAAGGTGCCACCACAACACCCGGCTATTATTTTAGAGATGGGGTCTCGCTCTTCCTTAAGCTAGTCTTGAACCTGTGAGCTCTGGCAATCCACCTGCCACAGCCTTCCAGAGGGCTAGGATTGCAGGGGTGAACTAATGTCATTTCTGATTTATTTTTTTTTTTGAGACAGTCTCACAGTCACACAGCTCACAGCAACCTCCAACTCCTGGGCTTAGGCAATTCTCCTGCCTCAGCCTCCCGAGTAGCTGGAACTATAGGTGCCCACCACAATGCCCGGCTATTTTTTTGTTGCATTTCATCCTGGGCCAGGTTTGAACCTACCACCCTCAGTATATGGGGCCGGTACCCTACCCACTGAGACACAGGCTCTGCCTGCTAATGTCATTTCTATTCAACCTGAAATGCAGGGTGACCATGAAATCCGAGCACAATCTTAAATTGCACACGAACTTCATGGCCACCTTGTATAATACTTCCTTTGGAATTTCTTGTTGTGTAGGTCTATTACAGATGAATTCTCTCCATTTTTATTTACCTGGGAATGTGTTTTGCTTGTATTTTAGAAGGATAATTTTGCTTACTATAGACTTTTTTTTTTTTTATGGACGGGACACTCTGTCATCCTGGATAGAGTGCTGTGTTGTCATAGCTTATAACAACCTTAAACTCCTGGGTTCAAGTGATCCTCTTGCCTTAGCCTCCCAAGCAGCTAGGACTACAGGTCTCCCCCACAAATTCCAGTTACTTTTTTCTATTTTTAGTAGAGAAGGGGTCTCACTCTTGCTCAGGCTGGTCTCAAAGTCCTGAGCTCAAGCAATCCATTCCTAGGATTACACCCACTGTTCCCCTGCTCACTACAGAAGTTTTGACTTTCAGCACTTTGAATATGTCATCCCAGTGCCTTTGGGCTCCAAGGTTTCTGATAAGAAACCACTTGTTAATTTTACCAAGGATTCTTTGTACATGTTAAGTCTCTCTTCTCTTTCAGATTCCATGACTTTGTTGCTTTCAGGAACTTGATTATGATGTAACCAGGTGTGTCTCCATTCAAGTTTACTATATTCAGATTTATTTGGTCCTCTTGGAAGTGTAGATCAATGTCTTTTTTCCTAAACACAAAGCTTATATTGACAAATAACTCCTTGCTTAAAGACAAAATTTCAATTAATAATCACAGTAAGATATTAATTATTTAATGCAACCATTAATCTAATGTCACCAACAAAATCTAAGCAGTTTTATCACAAAACTAAGGCTATACTCAGAGGTCATGCATTAATCTATACAACTTAGCATACCTCAGAAAAGGAATTGAATATAAACGTTCCCTTGACTTTTGGTGGTTTTCAAATTTCGTGGGACAGATTACAAAAAAAATCTGTAAAAAAAGATGTTAAATATTTTCAGTAAAATAGTAAAAGTTTGAATAAGGTGTTGAGTGTTCACATAAGACTGAAGATTTAAAACATTGGCATGGCCCCAATCTGTCAAAATAGACAGATAAATATTTACAATGATTAGACAGACTTTAGTCACAATGGTACTGGAAGTCTATTCCCTCCTATCTAAAACTGCTTCGGGGAGAATTTCTCAATGCAAACTTGTCTTTTAAAATATTGTGATAATATGAACTTGGAAATACATCTAGAATCAGGACAGAAATAAAAAACTACACACAAGTCAGTCTTATTTCTTAACTATCAGCATAGAGCAGTGGTTCTCAACCTTCCTAATGCCGCGACCCATTAATACAGTTCCTCATGTTGTGGTGAGCCCCAACCATAAAATTACTTTTGGATAGAAGAGTGGTGTCTCGGTTCCTAAGACCATTCAGAAATATGTGTTTTCCGATGGTCTTAGGTGACCCCTGTGAAAGATCGTTCTACCCCCAAAGGGATCGTGACCTGCAGCTTGAGAACCGCTGGTGTAGAGCCTTCTGGCTCCTAACCACTCAACACTGTCCCTTAAAAAAGGGAGCTGAGACAAGTTCAGTGACTTTAACCGACTGGCTGGCATTCTACAGAGTTATCTTTCACCACCTATCAAAGCAGGGCTGGAGCTCCATCAACCTGCTTCTAGAGTGTAGTTAGCAGAACACCAAATTTATAAACTAACATGGCAACCCAAAATGTTAAACACAATATTCAAATGTAAGCAAACTTTTCTCCCTTGTTCCCTGAGCCATGTTATTCTTGAAACTTATGTGACATCAATAAGAAAAGAATCAGGGAAGCATTGAACATGCCGTGTACATTTTATCAAGGCTAAAGTGCAAAATATCTCCTTGTATCTGCTATTTTAATAGGAAAAACATCAAACACATAATAAAGGAACTAAAATGACATCAGAATACCAAAGAAGCACTCTTAGATATACATCTAAAGACTGCATATTACTACCAATTTAATTTTTCTTTCTTTAGCAAAATCTGTCAATGAATTCAGACCAAAAATTCTAAAATTACAGGGCAAAAGAATGGAAAAAAATAACACTGCATACCAATGGACATTAAGTTCATAGAGAATCTTTTCTTAAAAATGAGCTGTTATGGAGGAAATGCCATGATAGGAACAAGCCAAGGAGAATTGTTTGTAAGCGCAGTAAATTTGAGCCTTTATGTTCTTTATGAAGACACTACAGATTTATATAATAAACTATGATATACCTGATCCAGGGGGAAAAAGGCAGAATGCATATTATCTAACGTTCCAAAGGCCTAAAAAACTCTTTTGGGGAGAGAGAAAAGGATGGCCAACTGAATCTTTACTTAAGAATACAGAACTATGAAAAATCCCAGAGTCCAAAGGGCGCTCAAACGCAGCCACATTGTGAAAACACACAACTTAGATAATAGTTTTTAAAGGATAAAGAAGTACTGAATAACTGCAGTCCCTTTCGTAAAGGATTAAGTTAGGTAGGGAAGATTTAAATAGTGAAAACGAAGTCTGGCTCCGAAAGTAAGCTGGACACATCCAGTAAAATGTCCAGGAGAGGAACAGCCGTGCAACTTCAATATTAAGTAAGCTATAAAGAGACTCGGCCGCAGAATTGGTTTTTGAAAGTTCACTTGTGCTTCTTTGTGGGAGAATAATGCAGTTCATGGGCTTGTTTACTTCCCAGCGTTTCTTACTGACAATTGCCAAGGGAAAGCGCCCTTTCCCGCCGGAGCTGGCCGCCGGGCTGCTCGGCGCTGACCCGGCGCGCCCAGTTCCCTTCGCTTGGCCTTTGTTTGATGATCTTTGGCCAAATGCTTGGTGAGTGACGGGCCGCGCCGTCACCTGTAGTCTTGCTGTCTGGTCTGAGCGACGTCGTCTTTCTCCGCAGGTGTGGGACGGTTGCACCGTTAACATCAAGCCCACAAAGGTCAGGTTGTTCCCGGGCTGCTCCCCGCTCGCTCTGCCGGACGCGTTACCACCGAGGGAAACTGGCACGAGCTCCCTCCACGGCCACTTCCGCTGGTCCCTGTGCCTGCTGGTCCCGGCTGACACTCTCATCATGGCCAATAGGACATTCTTTATTGCCACTGCTAAGGGCCGTGATGATAGGCAGTGATGACACAAAAATGGTGTGACATTCCTTTGTATTCACGATATTCTTCAACATATCCAAACAAATTGGGCACATTAATTCACTGTGCAGACATGGAGGTGGAAATACAGTTTCCAAGCCATCTGTTCCTGCCTTCAGAGGTGTTCGCAGTAATTCACATAACCTGGGTTCCCATGTTTTGCTTAATGCTTGGGTTACATTTGTCTGCACAGCCTAAGACATTGCAGCTCTGCTGGCCACAGCCGGAGCAAGACTCTGGTGTCAGCTGCTGCAGTAACCTGAGCTGCCACACAATATCTAGGCGAATGCTTTTAATACATTCTGAGTTCAACCCGTATTTCTTCAAACACCAGGAGTCTTCCTTTTACTTCTCTCCTCTCTTCCTGAAACTCCCATTTGCACATGCTGGTCCACTTGCTGGCATCCCATGCTCTTTTAGGCTGTCTTCTTTCTGTTCCTTAGAATCTCTGTTGACCTATCTTCAAGTTTACTAGCCTAGTATTCCTTTGTCTGTTCAGGTCTGATGCTGGAGCTGCAAAGTGAATTTTTCATTTCAGTTATTATACTTTTTAGCATAAGACATTTTATATTATCCTTTTAAAAAAATGCTTTATATCTGTATTTGTTAAAAAATTTATTATTTCATCTCTATTTCTTAGAAAACATTAGTAATAGCTAATGTGAAGTCTATGCTACTTACATGTGTATATATATATATTTATTTATTTATTTGTTTTTATTTTATGAGACAAAGTCTCACTTTGTTGCCCTTGGTAGAATGCTGGGGCATCATCATAGCTCACAGCAACCTCAAATTCTTGGGCAGAAGTGATCCTCTTGCCTCAGCCTCCAGAGTAGCTGAGATGCCAGGCTAGTTTTTTCTATTTTTAACAGAGACAGGGTCTTGCTCTTGCTCAGGCTGGTCTGGGACTAGTGAGTTCAGGCAATCCACTTGCCTTGGCCTCCCAGAGTGCTGGGATCACAGGCGTGAGCGACAGCGCCGGTCAAGTCTACCTACTCATTCCAACATCTGGACATCTCAGGGCCGGTTTCTTTAGACTGTTTTATTTGCTGTGTAGAGGCTGTAATCCCCTTCTTATTTTTTTTTTTTACACATTTCTTAGTATTTGTTGAAATGTAGAAATATTAGACATACATATATTTTAATATCTTTGAAATCTGATCCACATTTCCTAACATTTGTTGAAAACTGGAAATAGTAGACATACACATATTTTAATACTTTTGAAATCTGATCATCCTTCTCCCCACCCTGTTTATTGTTGAATTTCTTCCTGTTGTTGAGGGTAGGTTTTGTTGTCTAATGACCCTCCTGGCCCGGTCTGGCAGCACCTGCTCTCCCTACACTGAAGTCTTTGTTTCAGTCTCTTTTGCTTTTAATCCTGGCTTCCTAGTGGCCCCTCTGTGTCAGCATAGCTTAGGGGGGAGCCGATGATTAGTCACAATATTTCCTTAGATGCTTCATGGCAGTAAGTTTTCTAGCCTTGCGTGGGATCTGTGTGTGGTTTAGGGCACACCTTTAACGTGGAGCAGTGCTGGGGTTCACTGTGGGCCCTGACCTGAGTTGGGAGTTGACTGGAAGGACAAAGCTGGGGAAATAACAAGACTGTACAATAACTTAATGCCTAAAGTTTGCTATCCAATCTCTCAGGGGTCTTTTACTAACCTTAAAAAAAAATAGGAATGGAGGGAAAGCCCTACTCCAGGAAGGTGGGGTAATCTGGAACACAGGATATAGGAATGTCTGGAATGGAGTGATAATGTATATTTAGAAAAGGGGAGGAGGAAAGCAGGTCTCATATCTTAACTTCCCTAGTCTAAACTGCTGATCAGGAGTTGGAAGGATTTAGCCCCACTAATGGGCTTACCCTGACCTACCTGCTGACTCTCAGCTAGTGGGCAGGGTTGTAATAACTTTGCCCTGTGAGAGGCACCTCCTGCCCCCTTCCATCTTTGGTGGTTTCCATGAGTCTCCTAGGGATGGCTCCTCTGCGATTTTGCCCTGGATTGAGGCTCCTGACAGAGAGATCAGCCTACCTACCTTCTACAAAACAGGTGAAAAGTCTGATCTTTCATTTTCTGCTCTCACAGGGCCTCAAGGCCAGCCAGGGACAGGTAGGTAACTAGGACTCCCTCTGCTTTCTTGATAGCTCACATGCCCTGAATGCACACACAGGCTTCTAGATCCTCAGGACCAGGTCAGAGATTCTCCTTGCCCATCATGAACTAGACCTGATTTCCTAGATCTTCCTTAACTCTTTTCATTCTTGTATCAACTGGTATTACTGTTTTGGGAAGTGGCAGTGTTCATCTTCCTTGACTGATGCTAACTGCTGTTATTGACAATGCCCTTGGAAGAAAATTTTCCCATGAAATTCTTTCAGGTCAAATAAGGACAGAACCCTGAGGTTGGGGTACTTTGTAGCATTTCAAATCAAATAGTCTCTCTCTGGTCTTCATGATTCCAGGCCGAGAAGCCACTGGGGAGATAGGAATCTCTCCAAGTTCACCTGGCAGAGCTCTCACTATTCTTACTGAAGTTCAGTAGTTTTTCTTCAATAAACAGTTTTAATTTGCTGTATGCTCTTGGTTATAATCCCTGGGTTCTGAAATGTTTACTTGTTTGTTTTTGAGACAGGTTCTCACTCTCTTGCCCAGAAGGAGTGCAATGGTATGATCATAGCTCACTGCAACCTCGAACTCCTGGGCACCAATGATTCTACAACCTCAGCCTCCTGAGTAACTAAAACCACAGTCATGCACCACCATGCCCAACTAACTTTTATTTGTTTATGTTTTATAGAAATAGGGTATGAAATGCTTGCTTTTTGATGATCTTGCTAGTGTTTTCATTGCTCATGGAGGGGAGAGGATTTACTAAGGACCTCAGTCCATCTTAATGGGAGTCTCACATCTGGATTTGAGATTTAACCAAGTAAATTTACATGGTTTTCCTACCTGAAGGATCAGCCTGTCACGCAAGCCCAGACAACTGTCACTGTGTGGGACTGTGTTCCCAGCGTGGTTAGGTCAACTATGGATAAATTTATAAAAAATATGATGTTTTTGTTTTATAAATTCTTAAAAATATATTTCCTTTGGGTAGAATGTAATCACCAACTTGCAATCCAATATTCATTCCCTCCATCAGTTCACGTTCACTGAGCACCTGTCACTGGCCTGGAGTAATGCTGGCAGCAAGGGAGACAATGGTGGCAACATGAAGAATGGAGAACAAATTGGGCTTAAATTAGTATATAGGGTCAATTATGGATCATTTTGAATTTTCCATTCTAAGCTCTTATAAAATACAGCATGTGATCCTTGGTTTTGTTTGCTTTTCACTTTGAACTTAGAAAAGCTAAGTAAATTCATTTCTTCAGACTTTTACTCTGAATAATTCTTCAGGCTTTTATATTAGAAAAATTTCAAACAGTAAATATTTTTTGTTTTGTTTTGTTTGTGACAGAGCCTCAAGCTATCACCCTGGATAGAGTGACCAGGGTGATAGCAACCTGCCTCACAGCAACCTCCAACTCCTGGGTTCATGCGAGTCTCCTTCCTCTGCCTCCCAAGTAGCTGGGACTACAGGCGCCCACCACAACACCCAGCTACTTTTTTGGTTGCAGCTGTCATTGTCGTTTGGCAGGCCTGGGCTGGATTCGAACCCGCCAGCTCAGGTGTATGTGGCTGGCACCTTAGCCACTTGAGCCACAGGTGCTGAGCCTAGAACTCTTAACATGTGCAGTATGATGTAGTATCTTTTCTGGAAGGGCAGGAAGTAGCACTGTATTGGCAGATTGCTGCTAGTGACTCAAGATCTGCCACTGAGAATGGGTGTGGGGGCTCACACCTGTGATTCTTGCACTCTGGGATGCCAAGGCAGGTGGATTGTTTGAGCTCAGGAGTTTGAGACCAGCCTGAGCAAGAGCAAGACCCCTTCTCTACTAAAAACAGAGTATCAGGTATCATGGTGAGTGCCTGTAGTATTAGCTACTCAGGAGCTGAGGCAGGGGGATTGCATGAGCCCAAGTGACTCTATGGTACTCTCCCCAGGGTGATAGAGTAAGACTCTGTCTCAAAAAAAAAAAAAAAGAAGAAAGAAAGAAAAAAGATCCACCACTGAGTTAGCTTCTATGTCTTGCTCCTAGAAATTTAGAAATCCCATGGTGCCTGTGGCTCAAGGAGTAGGGCGCCAACCCCATATATGGGAGGTGGCAAGTCAAACCCGGCCCTGCCCAAAAACTCCAAAAAAAAAAAAAAGAAATTTAGAAATCCATTTGCCTTGTTTGAAGCACAGAGTTAGAGGGAAGAGAGGTGGAGTAGAGGAGTGAAGCAGCAAGGAAGAGTGAGGAGGCTTATTGTCTTCTTTGGTCAGAGCCCTTTCTGGCAGCGGGTCTGTTAGCTGCACACACGAACTGGCATCTTCCCCTTACAAGCTGGAGAGAAGACTATGTCTATAAGTAGGGGTTGTCTGCATATGCCCTCTCATTTCCTTCTAGATTCCTGCTGACTTGGTCTGTGGGCTACTTCAGTTAACTCATATGTAACATCCCCTTTTTCTTTTGTCTATATAGAAGATCATTGCTGTCTTCAAACCCAAGAATGAAGAGCCATATGGACAGCTTAATCCTAAGTGGACCAAGTGGCTACAGAAGCTGTGTTGTCCCTGTTGCTTTGGTCGTGACTGCCTTGTCCTCAATCAGGGCTATCTCTCAGAGGCAGGGGCCAGCCTGGTGGACCAAAAACTGGAACTCAACATTGTACCCCGTACAAAGGTCAGTGCCCCATCTCTAGGGACACTTACTGCCTGGCCAGAGCTTTCCTAGGACCTAAGCCCTGTTTGTGGGACCTTAAGTCCAGTGGGAGTAATTTATTCCCTAAGTCTGGGGTTCTCAACCTCTGTTTTGGAGGGTAGCAGGATTAGGCTCATGCATCTGATAAAAGCTGTCCTCAGAAGGATATACATTCAGTCTTTGCACATAATTTCCAGAAATTTACAGACTTCTCATACACATTTATGGACTCCCTTGGTCTTTGGATCCCTGGAAATCCCAAGGTGGTTAGAAACCTAGCTACTTTTATAGCTCACTCTTCTTAGACTTCTGAGCAGTTCTGGGATTTCGGTACAGTCTAGAATGGACTAGCTGATGTCAACTAAGCATTTAAGCATTGGCAAGGAGGACTTAAGTATGGGCTGAGGTTTTGATGGTCTGACCTGAACCTCTGCAAGGAGCTGATGTGGAATTTTTCTCATTTATCTTTATGCTGTAGAATTCTGAGGCTTGTTCCAGATCCAGGCAAATTTGCATTTAGTATGAATACTTTGTATGTGTTATAGACTTAGATGAAGTCCTTCTGTTTTGAATTTTCTTGTGAAAAAAGAAAGATGAGTTTGTGATGAAGGGTCTGGACCTCCTCACTTCCCTCTGTTTCCTTAAATAGAGAATGTATTACATACAGTTTCAGGGAGTTTACTGACACCAGTTAAAAGCCTGTATTCCAAGATGCTGCATTAAACTCTCTAAGGCTTATAAGGGAAGGAATCTGCTGGTCAGCATGTGAACATTTAGGGACACACATGATTCACCAAGTCTGTGGCTACCTGGAATTTAGTAACAGTGTAAGTGGATCTGATGCCGTGATGCTGCCAAGGGGTCTTCATAGCTCTGGGTCTTCACATTCTTTGAGAATCTGATAAAAGCTATAGATCTTGTTTCCAGGAAAAGTACAACTTGGCAATCATTGTTTTGAATATAATTTTAGTAGATGGTTTTAGTAGATGGTTTGAATATAATTTTTGTAGACCATCCCTTGATGCTCTAGGGACCTTGCCTCTGGATTAAAAACCTCTAGGCCAGACGCAGTGCCTCACTCCTGTAATCCTAGCACTCTGGGAGGCCAAGGCAGGTGGATCTCTTGAGCTCAGGAGTTTGAGACCAGCCTGAGCAAGAGCGAGACTCCATCTCTAAAAAAAATTAAAAAGTTAAAATAAAATAGATTAAAAGCCCCTGTTCAGGGTTTTCTTCATAGGTTTAGGTAGTAGACTATAGGAGCACAAAGATTGATTAGCAGATAGGCACTTCCCTTCAAGCCTGCTTTTTTTCTGTTTTCCTAGAGGTTTTTTTTTTTTTTTCTTTTTGAGACAGAGTCTTACTCTGTTACCCTGAGAACGGAGAATGCTGTGGCGTTTTAGCTCTTGGGCTCAAGATTTCCTCATGTTTCCACCTCCAGTAGCTGGGACCACAGGGTCTTTTAGTAGAGACAGAGTCTCTTGCTCAGGCTGGCCTCGAACTCCTGAGCTCAAGTAATCTACCCGTCTTAGCCTCCCAGAGTGCTAGGATTACAGATATCAGCAACTGTGCCCAGGTTGTCCCAGTGTATTTTATTTTATTTTATTTTATTTTATTTTATTTATTTATTTATTTATTTATTTATTTATTTATTTATTTATTTATTTTTTGAGACAGAGCCTCAAGCTGTCACTCTGGATAGAGTGCTGTGGCATCACAGCTCACAGCAACCTCCAATTCCTGAGCTAAAGCGAGTCTCCTGCCTCCACCTCCCAAGTAGCTGGGACTACAGGCGCCCGCCACAACGCCCGGCCATTTTTGGTTGCAGCTGTCGTCGTCGTTTGGTGGGCCCAGGCTGGATTTGAACCCGCCAGCTCGGTCTACATGGCTGTTGCCTTAGCCTGTTGAGCCACAGGTGCCGAGCCTGTCCCAGTGTATTTTGGAAGAAAATGTTACTATTGTGGGTATTCAGCTAGGTCTGCTCTTTTGCCAAACAGTAAGCCAACTAATCTAAGCTTGTAGAAGGCAGAAACCTCTTCTTGAGATTTTCTCCTTCCATTTTCAGCACCTAGCAAAGCACTATATGAATTTATAGTAAGCATTCATTAAGTAACAGCTGAGTCACTGAATGAACATCTAATCACAGGAAATGATACCAAAAATACTTGAACTTCAGGTCTATAGAGAAAATGTTTGACCAGGCTTGTACCTTCCATTTCCCATCTAATTCACTGCCCACCTTTGTGCAGTTCATTCCTTCCCTTTATGCTTTAGTTTTCTCTCTGTGTGCAGAAAATTAAACAGCACACTTTGAACATCTTGTATGGTAATTAATGCTTATAAGTTTCCTGTCTAACCTGAAATCCTCCTACTAGGCCCTTCCTTGACTCTAGGAACTTTAAAATACTGCTCATCACTCTCTAATTTTCTTTTTTTTACTAGGCAAATAGCAGACTGTCTTCTGGCCTGCTCTGCTGGTATTTCAGGAGTGTGATAATTAAGAATCAGAGACCTTGAGTTTGAATTCTGATGCTGCAACTTTTTTGTGTGACCCTTGGGCAGGTTATCTAATACCCCTAGGTTTAGTTTTCTCATTATAAAAATAGGGATTTAAATAGTTACCATTTTATAGCATAGCTATTAAGATTATACATGACAATCCATGTAAAGCATGTAACTCAATGCCTAGCACAATGTAAACATTCCATACGTACTAGCCTGTGATTTTTTCATTTTATCACCCTTGGTAGTGTGCCATGGTGTCACAGCTCACAGCAACCTCAAGCCTCAAGCTCTTGGGCTCAAGTGATTCTCTTGCCTCAGCCTCCTGAGTACCTGGGACTACAGGTGCCCGCCATAACACCCAGCTATTTTTAGAGGCTGGGTCTCGCTCTTGCTCAGGTTGGTTTCCAACCTGTGAGCTCAGGCAATCCACCCACCTTGACCTCCCAGAGTGCTAGGATTATAGGTGTGAGCCACCACACCCGGCCTTACCCTGTGATATTTTTATGAGCTTTTTAATTTTTTTTAGACAGAGTCTCACTTTGTCACCCTTGGTAGAGTGCTGTGGCGTCACTGCTCATAGCAACTTCCAGCTCTTGGGCTTAGGCGATTCTCTTGCCTTAGCCTCCCAAGTAGCTGGGACTACAGGTGCCTGCTACAACACCCGGTTATTTTTTTTGTTGCAGTTTGGCTGGGGCTGTGTTCAAACCTGCCACCCTCAGTATGTGGGTCCAATGCCCTACTCACTGAGCCACAGGCACCACCCGAGCTTTTTATTCTTTTATTTTTTGTAGAGACAGAGTCCCGCTTCATCACCCTTGGTAGAGTGCCGTGGCATCACACAGCTCACAGCAACCTCCAGCTCCTGGGCCTAGGCGATTCTCCTGCCTCAGCTTCCCGAGTAGCTGGGACTATAGGCACCCGCCACAACACCTGGCTATTTCTCTGTTTTGCAGTTCGGCTGGGTTTGAACCCGCCACCTTGGGTATATGGGGCCGGCGCCCTCCTCCATGAGCCACAGGCGTGGCCTCGCCCGAGCTTTTTAGATCATTAATGTTACCCTCACAATCCCTTTCTTCCCCATTTCTGCTCTGCCTCTTTCCCTGTTAGGGAACTTTAATGAGACCTAAGGATCTTTTGCATTAGAAAATCAGCAACAACCAAAATACTTGTCTTCCATGACTAAGATCAAACAGAACTTCGCAAGCTTAACACATAGCTACTGGAGAATAGTAAGAGAAAACTCTCCTTCCCTACCTCCCCTATGCACTGTGACAGGATTTTATCTGGTTGATCTGAGCATCCGTCACCATGGAAATGGGGCTCATGTTGTGATGGAGCTTCAAATAATAAGGGTTTAATTTTTACTTGCTGGCAGTCTCTGTTCCTATGATGTTTCAGGTTATAATTTCATTAATCATAGGGAAAACGTGGTTTATTGAGAAGAATGATAGAAAATAAATCTGATGGGGGGAAAATGCGGTGTATGGAAAGAGCCAGGGTTTTCACCGTAGAAACTGACAAAGGAGCCTTGGGAAAGCTCTTAATCCTCATTCCTATGCCTTAGTTTCCTGATTTGTATGACAAGGACTGTTGACTACAGTACCATGCACATTTTATATACCCTGTTAACACTAGATGGAAAGGTGAAGCAATGAATGGATAGGAGGAAATTAGTTTGCTTCTTAGGTTCATGGACAAAATAGTTATTTAAATGAATTTTGTAAGGCTTATAAAAGAAAATAATTCTTTTAAAATTTGATTTTAGGTATATATATGCTAAAACCCACTTGTTGCTATCTATGAAAGAAGCTTGCAGCTCATTCATTCATTCATTCATTCACTTAAATACTGAATGAGAATGCTTCAAGCATTGTTAGGTACTGGGGATGCTAATGTATGTACATAAGATGTTTTCTGCTTCCTTAAGTTCATTAGTTTGTTTGTTTGTTTGTTTGTTAGTTTTTGGCCTGGGTTAGAGTGCAGTGGTGTCATCACAGCTCACTGTAAGCTCAAACTCTTGGGCTTACTTGATCTTTCTGCCTCTGCCTCCTATAGACGAACGGGTCACCACACCCAGCTGATTTTTCTGGGTTTTTTGTAGAGATGGGGTCTTGCTTTGTTGCTCAGGCTGTTCTAAAACTACCTACTGGCCTTAGGCATGAGTCACTGCCTATAATAGAGTTAGGTATATAAATGCATAAATTTCAAGGCCATGTGGTAAGTGTGACAATGAATGCATTTATAGATTATAGTGATGTAACCACAATTTCACAATCAAATATAATATTGATGGCTCATTAAAAATTTTTTTTGAATAGGTAAGCATGTATCTGGTGCAAAAATCACAAAGCATAGAGGAATAAACAGAGAAAAATAATTCTGACTCCCTCCTATCCCTGTCTCCTGGTTACTCAGTTTCCTTCTTCAGAGGTGGCCACTATTACTAGTTTTTTGGGAAATATTCCAGATAGAATCTGTGCATAAATATAGCAATCCATTAAAAGTGAAAATCAATTTTTTAATGTTTTTTTTGAATATGCATAATTGCACAAAGTAAAAAATTTGAAAGAAAGCAAAAGGGTACAAACTGCAATTTGTTTTTATCTGGAAAGAAAATAAACATTTGGCCTATTCTTTTGACCTGGGAGATAACTATAGTTCATACTAGCTGCTGTAACAACCCCTTAATCTCAGTGGTACAATAAGAGTTTCTTTCTTTCTTTTTTTTTTTTTTTGAGACAGAGTCTCAAGCTGTCACCCTGGGTAGAGTGTCGTGGCATCACAGCTCACAGCAACCTCTAATTCCTGGGCTTAAGCGAGTCTCTTGCTTCCACCTCCCAAGTAGCTGGGACTACAGGCGCCCGCCACAACGCCCAGCCATTTTTTGATTGCAGCCGTCATTGTTGTTTAGCGGGCCCGGGCTGGATTCGAACCCGCCAGCTCAGATGTACGTGGCTGGCGCCTTAGCCCGTTGAGCCACAGGCGCCAAGGCAAGAGTTTATTTCTTGATCATATCGCAGACCCATGTTAGTTAGGCAGCTCTCCTAGATCCCACGTCACTGGTGTAGTAAAAAAAGATCTGAGGTCCTTCCATGGTGTGGCTTTGCCATTTCAGAGCCATTCCTTTTCCAGCTCTATTGATTGTGGAATGTGAACTCAGGATTGGGAGATTTTAGGGCCCAGGCCTGAAAGTGATGTGCTCATATATACCTCAACTTGTCAACTTTCCATTAACCTGAGTTATCTTCCCTACTCTAGTTGCTGGGAAGGCCAAGAAATGCATTCTTTTTCTGCACCCTGGAAGAGGAACAGTACTGCTGAGCATCTAGCTATGTATTTTATGCCATAGTAGTCTGGTTCCTTAAACTTGGCTCTAACCTATGTGTCTCTTCTTTTTCCTATATAGGTAGTATATCTAGCCAGTGAGACCTTCAATTATAGTGCCATTGATCGAGTGAAGTCCAGGGGAAAGCGACTTGCACTAGAGAAAGTGCCAAAAGTTGGGCAACGCTTCAACCGCATCGGGCTACCACCAAAGGTATAGATGCACCTACGTGACTTATCAAAGGTGATGATTTGTAGTAGCATAGGTATTCAAGTGGTAAGGCAGGTGCCTACAGACAGAAATATGGGCATGTGAATAGCCTGCCCTGAGGTTCTTATCTTCCTCATTTCTGTCCAAGGCCTAAAATTTGGGGAATAGGGATGGTACCTATGGCTCACTGTGTAGGGCGCTGGCCCCATATACCTAGGGTAGCGGTATCTGAACCTGGCTCCAGTCAAACTGCAACAACAAAAAAATAGTCGGGCATTGTGGCAGGCACCTGTAGTCCCAGCTACTTGGGAGGCTGAGGCAGGAAAGTCACCTAAGCCCAGGAGTTGGAGGTTGCTGTGAGCTCTGACACCACAGCACTCTACTGAGGGCGATAAAATGAGCCTCTGTCTCTTAAAAAAAAAAAAAAACTGGGGGGAATAATGCTCCAGAGAGTTGAGACCTAACTTTCTTATTCCTTTGGTCCATTTGGATAGTTATCTTCCTTTCTTTTCCTTCCTTCCTTCCTCCCTCCCTGCCTTCCTCCCTCCTTCCCTCCCTCCCTGTCTTTCTCTCTCTCTCCCTCCTTCCTTCTTTCTTTCTCTTTCTTTCTTTCCTTCTTTCCTTTCTTAACAGGGTTTCACTTTGTCACCTAAGCTGGAATACAGGGGCACAGTCATAGCTCACTGCAGCCCCAAACTCCTGGGCTCAAACAGTCCGCCTGCCTCAGCATTATGAGTACCTGGGACTACAGGATTGTGCCATCATGCTGGGCTA
>CAUYRH010035263.1:0-45014 GCA_963574655.1 Perodicticus potto | reverse complement strand
AAAAAAAAATAGGCTTACAACTCTATTAATCTTTTCAGATTTACATAAGAAAATACAGGAACATTCAAGAAAACTGATGTTGGAAGTACATGTGATTGTACATAGTGGAGTATAGCTTTAAACAAAATTTGTAAACACAGATAAAAATGTGCTAAAGAAAAAGAGTGTACAAATATTTGACACAAATCAGAAAAAGAAGTTAAAGAGCAGATAAAAGCATCAGGTAATCTGATCAGATGAAAGTTTCTTCTAAAAGCAAAGAACGCATATTCCGAGTGTGAGGATAAACTATTGAGAGACCTTAGGGGCAGGGCACGTTCTAGAATCGTCCTACCATTAGGAGTGCACATATTAAGTGATGAAAAAGGAAATGTGGGTAGCTGAAAATGGGATGTACCTACAAGGGCAAATACCGTAGAAGACCAGCTAATCACATTATAGGCACAGCAGAGATCAAGGGTACATCCTGTAATGAACCTGTTCTGGAGTTATAAAAGCGACTGCCAGCTGTTCCTGATTGAAGACTACTTGAGGCACAATGACCCAGAAAATCCATATGGTACCAAAGGCAAAAGCTTAATTAGATGTATCACTTCTAGCTGCATAAATCCACACTCCCAGAAGGAAGGAGATTAATTATAAGGCGTATATCAGCAGTGTGACTTTCAAAAATGCAACAACTCTAGTGACTGAAACAGGCTACTATTGGATAGTGTGGAATAATTTTTTTTTTGCCCTCTCTTTTGACAACGGGTACATATAACTTCTATAGTGAACAATATTTTGAAAGTATATGCTATTACAGGTGCAAGAAATCAAAGTAATCTGGCTCCTTCCTCAAGCTAAAGATCAATTCATCCTCTCACATCCCATTTTATAAAACAGTCAAGGCTGAGTGAGTTGCAAATGTTCAAAAGATCATTGCCAAAAGTCAACAAGGAGTTTTTTTTTTTTTTTTTTTTAAACAGTTCAACTATTTAAGCTTGGGAACCAGTCTTGAAATGACTATGCTATGCAAAAGCTACATCTGATTATTAGCAAAGGACTTTTAAAATCTTGTTTCAAGGGGAATGAAATCTCAAAAAATTAATGTGTATCTTATGCTGTCTCTCTCAGCCTGTCACTATAGGGTTTTTAATGATGGAAACTTTGTATCTTCACTGAGGTCTTACCTGAACCTTTTGTGGGGTGGTTGGGTTTACAATGTCAAGCCTGGGAGAAATGGGGACCAGACAAAGTGTTATAATTGTGCTTCCTACTAATTTTCTACTGTGCTACCACTGTTTTAAGAAGCCGTCTAGAAAAATGAGGAATCCTCTACCATGTGTGTCTGTGTTGAAAGACTCATTATTCCCTTTTGTTTTTAAAAATTAGATTGTAACTGTGTAGATTACTGCATTTATGGGGCATAATGTGCTGATTTTATATACAATTTGGAGTGTTTGCATCAAACTGGTTAACATATTCACCTCGCTTATTATTTAATTGTTGTGTTTAGACATTTATACTCTACTATTAATATATTTGATATGTATGCTTGCAATATGCACAGTAGGGGAGACAGTGGGACCTCACTATTTCCATGTAAATATTCTTTGAATAAAAAGGTTCATTTTTGTCCTCCATACACTTTACACAACAGTAAACATCTATTTATTAATTTATCTTATGATCTTGCAGCTGTGGTGCAGTTGACCTCTACCTTTTATTCTGAAGCCCCTATTCTATGTATTTTTTAGCACTTAGGTTATGTTGATTGCTGTTAGCCCAGATTCTGAGGGCCGGAGGGAGGGAGGAAACTTTTTTAAGAAATAAAAAAAAAAAACCTTTGTTTTCTTGTTTGCATGAGACTTTACAAAATAATACCCCACCACGTTCAAATAAATGCAGTTTGGAATGCAGCAAAAGAATTTTATGTTTACTTTAAGAAATCAGAAGGGGCATATTTCTTCATTAGTAAACTTTTTAAAAAAAAGTAATTTCACGAGTACAGGAAATTAATAACTTCCTAGTATCCTTCCTTCTCAAGCCCCTCCCCCCCTTATCTGCAGGCAGAGTGTGGAGTCAATTATGCTGCGAATTTTATCTCAAGCTAATAAATCAACCAAGCTTTGAAATGTCTTCATTAAGCATTGTTGTAACAATTCACACTGCTGTGTGCCCCTGGCTTTATTTGGAGGGGCGGTTTCTCCGTTGGAGAAGCGGTCACAGTCATCTTGGGCTCAGTCAAACGCATTGCTTTATAGAGCTGTGATTACTTTGATGTCCTTATTAAATGGCCAGATCTCTCTCTTGCATCTTATTAGGGAAGGCCCAAGCCACAAAGAGCAGCCTGATCCGCATATTATGGCCAATGAGCATTTTTGATTCCGGCTGTGCAATATCGCCTATGATATTTATCACCAGCGAATTGCTTTTACATAGGAGGCAGGTCAGGAAGGGAAAGAGATTATGTGATAAGAAGCCATGCTTTGTTTCTGGGAGACTGTTTCGTCGGAAATAAAATCTGTCAACTATACCGTTGGGCTGGGATACTCTAGAGCCCAGAAGACCTTTCCAGCTGTTTACACTTGGCAACGAAAGGGCAGTTGGACCAGGACTAGCGGCGTGATGTGAGCTCCTGCGTAAAATGCGCCTTACGGAGCATGCCCAGTGCGGGCCGGCCTCCCCCTCCCCTCCCTCCGCCCCTCCAGATCTCCAAAGATAAGGCTTGAACTTTGCACTTGCAAATGTCACTGGATACGTTTTTGCACTAGTTTTTTTTTTTTTTTTTTTAAGGTTCTCTTACAACTCATTTCCTTTACCAACGCGAGGGCAAGGAAGAGAATGTTTAAGGTGATGAGATGCGTTAAGTTCAGAACGAGTTGATGCCCGTCTTCGAATGCACTTGCCGCGTTCTGTATTTCGAAAGCCGTAGAAAGCATTCCAGCGCGTCTCCTCCGCGCCCCCCTGGAATGGGGAAATAAGAGTCTCCTCGGATGGGCAACCTCTGGGGCAGGGTCTGAAAGCCCCGGAGGCAGAAAGGGACGGAGAAGAGGGGCTTGCCCAGAGCATGGATTGGGGGGCAGCTCGGGCTCTGCAGGGCTCAGCGCACACTGGGAACCTGTGCCCCGGGCTGCAGCTGCGGAGGATACAGGCGCCGTCTGGCTCATGAAGGCTACCTGGATCAGGCTTCTGAAAAGAGCCAAGGGAGGTCGGCTGAAGAATTCTGATATCTGTGTAAGCGCCAGGGCTTTCGTTCCGGGGAGACGCGGTTTTTGCTTTTCTGTTGCAGTGAGTGCAGGTGGAAAGGGTGGCTTGACAGAGTTAATCCGATCCTGATTGCAAGAGAGGGAGCTAGGGAGATTCCTGTCTTTTTTTTTGTGCGCGTGATTTATTGCCACAGAAGCTATCCCCAAGCAGGTGTATTCTGTAGGTAGCTTTAATTGAATCGATGTAAAGGGATTTTAAAATGTGTTGCTGGAAGGTGGAGTGAAGTTGGCTGCTTGTGTCTTAACGTTTTGTGGCAGAAGGCAGCAGATGTACAAAATGATAAAAGGTTTCTTAAGATTAAAGTGGGAGTCCTACCATGGTAGTAACATTTTGGAGAGTTCAAGTTTATACCTCCTTAGACTTTGTTTTCTGTTTTTCCCAGGCTTCATGTCTTCCGGGTTTTAAATACTTGTTTAGCAGATAGATGGTTCCCGAAGCTATCCTTGAAACCCATGGGTGCCCTTCAGCCCTGCACTGCACCACTGAGCTGGTTTAATTACAAAGGAACTTGTTCTAGCTTTCAGAAAGGGTGATGTCTGGAAGATGAGGCTGGGGAAGGAATGGCAGCTCTCAGAAGACACAGCTCTGCTCCTGCGAACCACAGCGTGATTTTCTAGATGGGTTGCTGCAAAAAGGGATTCGTTTCTCCTCTTTTCAGGAATGTATAGAACCATTCTGGAAGCTCACTGCCGTGTTGATGAGACACTTCCAAGGCAAACAGCATAGATGGAATCTATTTTAAAATGTACATTTTCCTCTCCAGGGTTCGGCAGACTCCTACACCAGCCGTCCATCCGATTCAGATGTATCTTTGGAGGAGGACCGGGAGGCAGTGCGCAGAGAAGCTGAGCGGCAGGCCCAGGCACAGTTGGAAAAAGCAAAGGTAAGGCTGCTGCTTCTCTGCCACAGTTGTGCTTTGCAGGCTGTGCTGTGCAGGTGATGGGCCACCTGTGGGAGTGTCCTCTGAAGCTTAAGTTCCGTCTATCAGAGTCCTCTGTTGTCTGTTTTAAATGAGAAATAGAACCTATTTGCTTCCCTTGGTAGAAAAGAGAAGTGTGGTACCCAAGAGGGGTCTTTCTGCTTACGTCGTTTGATGAGCCAAGTAATTTGTTTCTATGGGTGGATAGCTTATTAGGGCACACCCCAAAAGATCCCTGAATGTACAAAGAGGAAAAAAATGCATCTACCTGAGACCAAGATAGTTTACATCATTTTTCCAGTGAACCATATCTCTGTTTAAAAAACCAAGTGTCTTGAAGCTAATGTGCATTCTCATAGACTTGAATGATCTTTTCCCCCCTAATGTTGCTCAGTGGGTGTTGTACATTATCTTCTTGTTTAAAATATTGATGGCATTATGTTTTTCAAACATAAAGCAAAGAGATAAAGGATTTTGTTGATTAAAAAAGTTTGTTTCCTTGGAATTTTTTTTGTCCATCGCATCCTAATAAAGTGTATAGTTACAGAGGGGAGACTGGAAATCAGATATGAAATATATAATTACAGGATTTTTCTTAAGCTGTGTTTCATTTCACTAATTGAAGTGATTCGAAGTCTTTGTTTTTCCCATGTAGTCATTTGAACAGCTATTTCTAAAGCATAGACTGTTGTCTCAGTTGAAGGTAGGTTGGTTTGTGGGAGAGACTCCATAACTTCCAAAATGAACATATTTTAGTATGGCGGTTGGTTTTCTTTTGATAAAATTATTGCCTTGAAGAAGAGTAAGTGCTGGGTCGATCTTGCTGAAAGAATCAGGGTAGCATTTCTGCTGGCTGTTTCATCTCTGAGATGAGTAAAATCTATGTTTGTTGCTATGGGAATTGTGGCTTGGAGATTCTGGTTTGAATGCCTGGATGGCCCTTATGTAATATTCATGACCTCTGGCGCGGCTGCCATAGTAGTTTACTGAGAAACTGTCAGGAGACCTTGACTTCTAAGAAGCAGTATTTTCAAATATCAAAATCATCCTTTCCCCAAAGCTGGCAGGGAAATCATCTCCTGGTCTAGCAGTCTTAACCACTAGATAGCTCACAAATAGTAATAACAAAGAGGGTTTTGCAACTTTGGAAACTAACAAAGCAAGATGTGGCCTAGTTGCCATCAACTAACTAATACAATCTATCAAAGTCAGCCACTTAAAACATTATGTGGTTGAAGTTAAATGATGGAGAACGTTAAATGATAAATATATTACTAGTGGA
Source organism: Perodicticus potto (assembly GCA_963574655.1). Lineage (NCBI taxonomy): Eukaryota > Metazoa > Chordata > Mammalia > Primates > Lorisidae > Perodicticus > Perodicticus potto. The sequence goes on along the minus strand of CAUYRH010035263.1, from coordinate 39,561 downwards.
ATTAATTGCTACTGTAGGTAATCTAGATTGCCGTTGAGAATCTGAATTCTGCATTCTATATTTGGCACTATATAAAGAAAAGTAAAAACAAAATAAAACCAAAAACTTATATTCCAAAATAAAAGATTGTTCCACTTGTAACCAATTTATATATGTGATTTTCACATAACAAAATTAACCAGTTTCTCAGATTGGTGTTTCATCATCCTACAACCCAATGTATTTGCTTTTCGAAGTCTTTAGTTACCTGATTGTGTCCCTACCCTGGGCTGGAAGAGATAATAATTATGGCAAAGAACTTTTGAGTATCTCTCAGCCTACCATAGATCAAAATGTTGATCCTAAATCAAACCAGGTTCCTATTACTTATCACACAGCTTTAAAAGTTTATAGTTACGAATGATAGGGAAGGTGAAAGAAAATGAGAATTTTTAAAAAAGGCAAAATAATTGATGGCCTCCGCTTAATGAGAATAGTTTACATTTCTTTTTTCTTTAAAATTAGGTCAATGTCTTAAACCTTTGGTGTATTCAAATGAGTTACACAAGGGTAAGAGAGAATTGGAATATGCTTGAAAAGAAGATAGAAATTAGGATTTAATTTTACTTTATACTAAAATGATGATTTGCTCTCAAATTCCAATATCCTCAAAGAATGCAAAATAGGGACTAAAGAAGACTAGTTCTTTATTATTTTTTATCCATTCCCATTTGCCAGATTGCGTCATAACTTTGTGAGACCTATTTAAAAATGGAGACAAAATATTAAAATGTGTGAATTCATCATTTAACTTAGTTTCAAACACTTTGTGCATCCATTTTTGAAGAACCAACATTTTCTGCATTTATTTTATAACCATTGGACTAGCGTCCCTTGAGCTAAGAGACATTACAGGTTGGTGCTTTTACTCATTTGCTTTATAGATCACATATAATAAATAAATCTGTGCAGATACCTCAGCAGTCCTGTCAGATCCTGGTCCTATATAAGTGTGGATGCACTATTCACTAATGACCTTAATAATAGTTCTACCACATAAGGAAATTGGCAAGTAATTGAAACTAGAGCCACTGCCTTTTGAAATGAAGTGACCTACAAAAGATTATGTAATGAGGTCTTCACTGTCCTTAAACTAGTAAACTCCGCAGTGCATAGAGTATATATTAATTTTGATGCCAATAAATATCAACTAGCATCTCCTTCCTTTTTAACTTGGTTTTTTCTGATTCCAAATGTGTGTTTTGACCTTGTTCAGGTATGAATGCTTTGCAAATCCTACCTTGTTTCAGTTTGTGCTTGTTGGTAATACTTTAAAGACAAAAAAAGTCCATTAATTTCATTTATTTGCTCATTTATCTTTTCTTTATAAATAACCTTATTGAGACATAAATCATCCATTGAAAATGCATGGTTCTGTGGTGTTCATTATATCCAGAGTTGTGAAACCATCACTATAATCAATTTTAGAATATTTTCTTTTTCTTATTTTTCTTTTTTTTTTTTGAGACAGAGTCTCACTATGTCACCCTCTATAGAGTGCTATAGCATCATAGCTCACAGCACTTCTCTTGGGCTCAAGCGATTCTCTTGCCTTAGCCTCCCTAGTAACTGGGAGTACAGATGCCCACCACAACATCCTGCTGTAATTTTAGAACATTTTCATTGCCCCCCAAAGAAATCTCAAGCCTATGAGCAATCACTCTCCTGATTCCGTGAGCATTCGCCCCAGGCCTAAGAAAGTACTCCTTAACTTTCTGTTTCGGTAGATAATGGAATCATTCAATAGGTGGTCATTTCTGACTGGCTACCTTCACTTGCATAATGTTGTCAATGTAGCATGTGTTCTTTGTATGGCCGAATAATATTCCACTGTCTACATATGCAGTCGTTATCTATTTATCCATTTATCAATTGCTGAGAATTTGGGTTGTTTCCACCTTTTAGGTATTGTGAATAGGCTGCTATCAATATTCATGTACATGTTTGTGCAGGGGCGTGTGTTTTATTTTTCATATGTCTCTACCAGGGAGTGAAATTATTATTCAGTTCTTTTAATTGAAAGAATAATTTTCTTCTTTTCCCCATCAATCCTCAAAAATGATGCCTTCTATATGCAGAAACTCTTGCGTTACAAAATGTAGGCATAAGAAGATTTGGAGCAGAGATAAGAGATTAGTAAGATCTTAGTAGGATGGATGGACATTAAATTTTAATCCCACGTTCTCTTATCATCGAGTATCTACTATATTACAGAAATGGTAGTTGACATCATTGGTGGTAGGAGGGACTACAAGGTCATAGCCATAAAGAAGAAATAGATGGGTCTTTTGCCTATAGGAAGTTTCTATTTACTTAGGGAGGAAAATCATGGTAATAAAAAGTAAAATAGAATACCTTGGAGGGTAGGGGGAAGATCTGTGAATACCCAGAGGGAAAAACTTCTCTCCGGCAAGAAAAGAAAATTCCTTCTTAGCAGAGGTGGTGGCCTAAAAGTAGATCTTACAGGGTGGATGGATGAAGTTAACATCTCCTGAAATACAAAGTGGGGAGTGGAGCAGTGGGAAATGCCTCCTAGGCCCTGAGGATACCATATATTTAAAGGCCTGTATAAGTAAAGGCTTGGCAGCAAGAGAATATAGAACCTTCCAGAGATGGACTAGTTTCTTAAGATCTTGCCATCTTGAAAGTGTCTTCATTCTACCTTCACATGTAATTAATAGTTTGGCTGGGTAGAAAAGAGTGAAAACCATTTTGCTTCATATTTGCAAAGGTATTACTTTGTAATCTTCTAACATCCAGCCCTGCCATTATGATTGCCAATGGCATTCAGTCTTTAAGTGTGACTTTTGTTTTCTTTAATTCTCTGTAATATTTTGAGAACTGTTCTTCCTTGGTATTTTGCCATTTTGACATGATACACCTTGGTGTGGATATTTTTGTTTATTGCCCTTGGCTTCTCATGTGTTCATTACAAAGGGCCCATAACTATAGTTCTGGAAATTGTCTTATTTTTTCTTTCACAATTTTTCCCCTGTATTTTTTTTGTGGCTCTCTAGTTGGTTAGACACTTGATTAGCAAGCTCCTTTGTAATTGTTTTTCTTTGCTGTCTCTTTTTGTTCTGCATTTTTCTCAACTTATAACCCATCTACTGAAATAATTTTTGTCAAAATTTAAAACTTTCAAGAACTTTCTTCTTTTCTCTTTTTATAGCTTCCTTTTTTTTTTTTTTTTTATTCTGGGGCTATAATATCTTACATCTCTTAAGGTACTATTATTTTTTAGTTTTCTATAAAGTTTTTTTTATATGTGATTTTATTTTTATATACTGGAGACTTTTCAGCTGTTTTGATCATCCATTCATAATTAGGAGGAAGATATTGCAGAGCTGATTAGAAGTGCTGGGTGTGATGGCAAAGCTTCTTACATGTAGGGTAACTGGAGAGGACCCTAGATCATAACTGGGAGAGGTGAGGGATTATTTTTTCATCTGGTCAGTGTCCCCAGAGAGGGTTCTCCTAATCTGCCTGGATATATTGGATTGGTCATGAAGTTTCTGGCAGCTGTTGAGAAATGAAGCTATTGAGAAATGAATGGACTTTGATCAGTGAAGATTTAGATCTTAAAATGATTTCATCTTCCTATTTGGAGTACATCAGTCACCCTTGTTCTTAGCTGTACCTCCAATTATCTCAAATTTCTGAGCCATCCTCCCCAGAGTGTAAACTTTAGGTTTTTTGGAGGTGAGTGGGGAGAGAAAGTAGCCTGGCTATAGAGATTGAGGCAGGGACTCTAATGAATCTAACTTTCAGTTAGGAAGCCCGCTGCAGCCACAGGACTCTGGCAAGGAGGAGGAATTGGAGGTGTCCAGACCCGTAAAGGCAGAAGTGTGGCTGTGGTTGCAACGGGCTTTCTGCAGCCTGGCTTTTGAGCCCTTCCTTGCAGAGCCCTTGTGTTCTAACTCTTCCTACTCTAATTGCTACTTGTTCATTACTTTCTGTTTTGTTTGCCCCTCTTAGCTTATTTCTCATTCTTTATACCTGTGGGTTTATCCTCTTTCTAAAAAACAATATTTTCAGAAGGGCACGCACCATGTCCGATGATGAAGTTGGCAAACTCATCTGAGAAAAGTGCTCATTGCTGAGTATCACTGTAGTTACCTTCACCAGCAGCTGGTCCACCCTTCAGAGCAATTTTGGAACTCTTTTTCTGGAATGTCCATCAGAGCTGTCATCATACGAAAATCTGACAGTTAAGTCCATGCACTCATCCTAGAAAAAAGGGCCACATACTTCATTGCTGAATTGTTGATTTCCAAGTACTCCCCTTGGGAAGCTATGCACCAATGCCTAGAGAACCTTTCAATCCATTTTTTCTGGGAAGAGTTTGTGAACTTAATTGGCAAACATCATAAGATGACCACTCTGTTAGCTATCCCAGAAAAAGAGTTCCAGATTGCTTTCAAGGATCAATTAGGAGCCAACATCATCGACACACAGCTTCCTAAGGAGAGTACTTTGAAGTTGAGCATAGGGATTCTCAGCGTTGAGCTGTGTAACACTTGTTCCGGGAGGAGTTTGCTTACTAATGGTCTGACCTCCTATGTTCAGCTGACCATGTTTTATTCCCAATCTTTCTCAATAAAAATACTATACAAGAGAAAAAAAATAGTTCCCCTATTTCCTTAGTCCATAAATACTGTGTGGATGGGGAAAATCCTACCCAGTTGGAAATGCTACTGAATTAGCCTTTCCAGCAAGAAGACACTTAAATCTGCTCTTATTTCATCAGCCCAGGGACAATTTTTTTTTTCAATTTCAAAAAATATTAAATATGTTTAAAAAAAATGTCTTATTGAGAACCGTTATGTGGGAGGTAGTTGAGAAGTATATGCGTAGGTCTGGAATGCGTCTGTTCTTAAACCTGCCAGAGACGCTGTTGGGGAGAATTCCGAGACCAGGTGGCAGATGTAAAGCGAAAGGGCTACTCAGAGACAATGCAAAAAATTGCATCGAACTGGTAAAAGGCAAAGTCCGGGAAAGACAGCTCATCTCAGAAAGCCCAAAGTATGGGAGGCATCCTTAGGAGTATATTTTAGGCTTAAGTTACTTTCATAACGTGGACTCCGGATGCTGTCTGGCTATTTTTGCATTGAAAAAGTTGTCAGCTCTCTTCCTTTGCTGACAACGGGCAGTTACCTTTCAAGTAGGAGTCGAAAACTGGCTACGAATGTCTAATTTCCAACAATATGGGTCCGTTTATGGTTCAAACATGCATTAGCTTAGACAGTATTTTTTTTACCTGTGATAAATCAAAAGTGTGTGGAAGCCCCCAGGACCTGTGCTAAGCTTCTATTGTCCCCTGACTCCTCCTTCTGAGTGGGTGGGGACAGTCATACCCACTGCTGCCGTCTTTATCCCACTCACCTCAAGTGTTAGTCGACAGTAATAGTTAGGACAACAGTAAGAGCAATACTTAATGCCTGATCACTGCCAACTACAGAAAGACACAAAAGGCAAAACAGAGCTTTGTGTCTTTATAAGGTTTTGAGATCCTTTGAGCAGTCACGGTGATACGGAGAGCTTGCAGCACTGATGTTTAAAAGTATCAGCAAAAGCTTCACTCATTCTCACAGCTTCGGCTCCGAAACAAGCCCATCTCAGCTTACTGGCTTGTAGTCACCATTTTACTTTGGTTACACCTCTCTCCCATGAGCGTGGCCGGCTGGCAGGTGAGCTGGTGACCGGCTGATCTGGGATGGCCTTGAGCTTGCATCTGGAGGTTGGCAGCTGTCAGCACAGGTGTCTCGTTCCTGTCTGTGTATCTCTCATCCTCTAATTGGCTGGTGAGGGCTCATGCCCAGCTAGGTCTCATGGTTTCATAGAGAGAGAACAAGCTCTGACAGGTGAGAATCAGATTTCTTTTTGTGCCTCGTTTGTTAATATCGCGTTGGTCAAAGCACGTTGCAGGGTTAAGCCCCGTGTCCGCGTGGGAGAGAACCACCACGGGTTTGATTTCAGCTGGGGCACATCATAGCCATTTCCTGCAAGCGATCTGCCACACTCCTCTCTTTTCTTCCTTACCTCTTTGGAAGAAGAAATGGCTCCAAGCCTTTTAAAATAAACAGCTCTTTCATCCATCCCACCCTTTTTTGTTTTTCCCCCTTCCTTCTACTACCAGCCTGCCACCCCAGGCTCTCCCCTCCTCCCATTTCTCTTTCTTCCCCCACTTACTCTTGCACACCTGGAAACCGATTCCTGTCTCAGTCTGTTTACTCGTGATCTTTGATGACTTTCTCTTCGCCAAGTCCACTGAGCTTTTATTAAGCCTTCCCTTGCCTCCCTGCAAACCTCAACTTGGCCTTTGTCTCTAGTAAGTCAGTTTTGTCCTGCAGGTGTGGGCGACAACACAGAGCCTGGTGTTCCACTACCCTCGAGGGCCTTGTTCCGTCCCTTCTGCTTCAGCTTTTGGCCACCCACTCCCACACCCCCCGCTGAAATGTGGACGTCCTTCCAACCACATGCTGGGGTCTTGGCCTGCTGTTGTTTGTTGGATCTCAGACAGAATGCTGAATTCTGTAGAGCGCAGGGGGTCTATGACATCCAGGGACCCCCAGTGGGTCGTGGTCTGTGCATTGCACCCGGGATTCAGCTAGAGCAGCGCTCTCTCATACAGTCTGTAGAGGGGGACTTTGTGTGCCTTGTTCCAATCCAGAGCTTGCTTTAAACTACGCTTTAAACCATCTCCCCCTTCACTCCTCATCCTTCTCTAAGCTTCCAAGGTCACTTTGCTGCAGGTGCCTTCAGGGCTGACCTCTGCTTCTAGTGCCAGTATCTCAGCTCTTTCTCTCTCTCTCTCTCTCTTTTTTTTTTTTTGGTTTTTGTTTAGCAGACCCCCACCGGGTTCGAACCAGAGCTCTAACCATTTAGTTACAGGCACCCAGCCCTCTTTTCTTATCTCTCTCAGTTCTGCCGCCCATCTACAAGTGAGTTCCCCGTCTTCACCTTCAAACCTTCCCTTCTCTGCATTTTCTACTTCTTTCCACATGACCTCCATCCTCCCAAGCTTGAAGACTTAATCCAGGGGTCAGCAATTTTTTCTTTAAAGGATCCCTTGGGAAATATTTCAGCTTTTGGCCAGGGGGTCTCTGTTACAAAAACTTGGATTTGGTCTGCCATGGATTAGCTACCTGATTTTTGACGAATGACACAGGAAGCTCAACTTTTGTAACGTGTAAAAAGACACGAACGCCTGCTTCCCAGTATTCTGCTGATAATTGGCTGAGCTGGGACGTTTCCAGCACAGGGGCCCTGGATGCGTCTCCTACCCCAGGTCTCTTGTGACAGGCTCACAGCTGTAGCCATCAGGGACTGTAGGGTGTAATGATAGTTTGTATGAGACGTTATCAAGCCCCGTGCCTTTGTTTTCTCTTTAGTTACAAATAGTTGCCATAGGCTGTATGATACTGTCACTGTTGTATCAGCATTGTCACTTGCTGGTGAGTGATGTGAGGCAGTGATGCGTCATCATCCTGTGGCTCCAGGCCTGAGTGTGATGACGGCCTTCACACCGTCACTGGAGCTCACAGCAGTCACCGTGGTGGGTCAGATTGCATCCCCATTCATCCCCGTGACCGATGCACGTGTCTTGTCTCCTGAGCTGTGACTTGCGGCTGGGCGCTGCACTTGGTACTCAGGTGGGTACAGATTCCTGCCTCGGATATCAAGAGCGTTTGAACTCTCTCCCTCTCCTCGCAGGCTGTTTTCTGAGCAACACCTGAATATTTTGGGAATAAAATTACACATGGCTCTCTCTCTTTCTTCATAGTTATATTTATCTTGGCAGTCTACCTGTTAAGCAAGTTTTAACTTTCTTGGGGGGAAGACTCACATGTTTTAAAAACAGCCCGATTCTCTGCCCAATCCAATGTTCATTTGCATGGATTTATAGTTTTTATTAATGGAGGTTCTAGAGGGCTGAGAATTGCCCACATTTAAAACCGCACTCTTATTTAAGAACCCTTATAAGGGCTGTTAACATAATACAGACTTCTGGTTCTTTCAAAACCATAAATGGATTGGGGAAGGATTATTATAAACTTCGCAGCTCAAGCCTTTTATATTTTTCCTTAGAGCACTTTAACTGAATATCTTTGTTGTATCATTGTAAACACAGATATGAATATATGATTCTTCCCTTCCTTTTTCTCTGCCAGATATGAACAGAGAGCAGTACAAAGGCTCACCCAAGGCTTAAAATAATCGGCCTCTCTCTCTCTCTGCTCTTCTGAGTTTTTGTCCCACCAATGACTAAATAAAAAATGTTCAAAACTGGAAGAAAGGAGAATCTGTGGGATAAGCCAAGATTTGATGAGGGTAATATTCAGTTGAGCTGGGGATTCCAGGAGGGGAAACCGACGATGGATCAGATGTGGTTTCCCCTGTTAAAAAGCTCTTGGTCTTATGGCAGACAGGTGGCCCCTGATCCTGCTGGGGTGGGGAGGGCTGACAACCAGAGAAGGGCAGTTTGGATTATAAATGTCCCCACTGTCACATCACTGTGTCTCTCTGGACATAGAGCCTGTGCTTCCCAGCCACATGCTTCTCGTCGAGGTTACTAACTGGGGCAAGGCGGGGGAGGGTGTCCAAGAAAGGTTTAATTGTGTTTTAAATCTCACTTAATTCTCCATTTACCCTGAAATAACCACACTGAAGGTTTTGTTTTTTTTTTCCTTCTCACTTTCTTAAACATGTTTCAGGGCCTAGTTTGGTAGTATTAAGTATTTCACATTGTTTTGTAACAGATTTCTAGAACTTTTTCATCTCTCAAGACTGAAACTCTGTCCCCTTCTGAACGACTTGTCATTTCCCTCTCTCTCCAGCTCCAGGGAACAACCACCATTCTTATTTCGGTTTCCTTAATTTTGATTGCTCTAGCGACCTCATGTAGGTAAATTCATTATAGCATTTGTCTTTTTTGTGCCTGGCTTATCTTGCTCAGAGTGATGTCCTCAAGGTGCATCCATGCTGCCCGTGTGATAGAATGTCCTATTTTAAGGCAGAATAATATTCTTTCTATGTACATACTGTTTTCCTTTATCCATTGATCTGTCAGTGGACAGTTGGGGCTGCTTCCCATTTGAATATGGGGAAGGATGCTATAGAGCAGTGGTCCCCAACCTTTACGACACCAGGGACCAGTTTCATGGTATATAATTTTTCCACTGACAGCAGAGTGGGGGGCGATTGGCTTTGGGGGGACCTGACAGGAGGAGAGCTCAGGCAGGGATGTGTGCAGTGGAGAGGGGCTGTAAATACAGATGAAGCCTCACTGGTGACTTGCCTGCTGCTGGGAGGCCCAGTTCCTAACAGGCCATAGGTCCGTACAGCTGTGTAACTCTCGGGGTTTGGAGACTATATCTGTAAGGTATTTAATCTTGGATTTTTTTTTCAATGGGCCTGTCACGCTGATAGTATACTACCAGCAGACAGTATAATAATTATCACTTATGCGTGCACAGTGCCTTGGTATTTAACTCCCCGTGACACTATTCTGCATGTTCCTTGAAATTACTCAGTGAGGAAGGGAGGGCAGATACAGGTGCCCCATTTTTATGGAAGAATAAACCGATGGTGGATTTGGGAGGATCTTAGCCAAGGTCACTTGTAAGTGGCGGAATTAGGGCAAGGCCCCAGGATTCTTTCTCCACGGCTCCTGTCCTTACGTTCTTTCACCTAATCCAAGAGTCCCTTTTAGAAGGACACAGCTAAGAATGCACTAATCTTGCCTCTGTGTATTATACTCTGGAGAGATTAAAGGCAAACTTTTTTTTTTTTCCCTTCAATCATGAAAGCAAATATAAGGCAGGGCAGAATTAAAATAATTTTGAAAGGAGAAGCACCACCGGTATGTGTGTGTGTGTGTGTTTCCTGTTGAGTCCAGACAGAGTTCGTGAGCAAAATACTAACTTTTCCCCCATTTTTAAAGTTCAGTTTATGGTCACTACGGTGCTGATTTGAAATAAGTCTGTTTTTACATTTCAGTATGATTTCTTGAATCTAATAAGTTCTTAGTTAAAGGATCTTCCAGGATGTGTGTGTGTAACTCTGTTCTTAAATGGTGATATAAATAGAAAGAGCCTAAAACTGTGAATTTCTCTTCCTGTAGAGAAATGGGGAAAACAATCAAATATTTAGGAAACATTTAATGGATTGTATGAAGAATGCTAAGGAAACAGAGTTAAAGTAGGATAAAGGAAAGAAGATTGAAAATACAGTGAAATTATTTGAAAAGGGATTTTATTGCCTGTTGCTAAAGGGGAAAAATGAAAAAGATCAATCTCAAAAGTATAGCAACCAAAAACGTAAGGTTACAGGTGACGGTTGACTAGAGACAGATGAGAATGTGTTATAATGTTTAGGAAACTAGTGAGGGTTTTAAAAGAAACTTTTTGGGTCTAAAAAAGTACTTTTTAAAAACTTAAATCCTGTCTGTAGGAAGGAAAAAGAATTATACAATTTGCTGTGAATAATTTCTTTTAGGAATTTCCTACTAATAATTCTTTCTGTTGATATTTGTAGGATTAATGCCTAATGCTTTTTTTTTATTTTAAATGTCAGTTCTGGAATATTTGAGGCCAACATGATGATTATCTTACCTCCCTGGACCGGGCAGGTAGTGTATTGAACAAGAGCTAATCAAAAAGGTAGACAGTTTAGACTTTCTTTCTTTTTTCTTTTTTTTTTTAGCCCTCAGTAGAGCACTGTAGCGTCAAAGCTCACAGCAACCTCTAACTCCTGGGCTTAGGCGATTCTCTTGCCTCAGCCTCCCAAGTAGCTGGGATTACAGGCACCTGCCTTAATGCCCGGCTATTTTTTTCTTGCAGTTTGGCTGGGACTGGGTTCAAACCTGCCACCCTCGGTATATGGGGCTGGCACCCTACCCACTGAGCCACAGGCGCTGCCCAAGACTTCCTATAACCAGAAAGTCTACAGCTTTCTAGTTTCATTCCCTGGATTTTAAACAGCTAACTATTCCTTTATCTTCTCAGAGGAACTACAGTCATCACTGAGTGAAATATTTATGGGACCCATTGTAACCTTACATTTGAGTCAAGCTACATTCCTTACAGAGGAGAGCTAAGTTACAAGTTCATTTACAAGGCGACCCAACTTTATACAAACTTGGGTAGAATTAAAGAAGATCTTTGGTTCTGGCTATCAGATCAGACATAATACTGCTTGGTCCTCCTCTGAGCCAACAACTACTTGTCTAATTCTCAGTATAGTAGAAGTTTAGAGCACAGGTAGCAATGGAGACACAAAATGCTACGTAGAAGTCCTTTGAATAGTTAAAAATTTCCACGAAATTAGTCATTTGACAGACTTGCCTGGGTCACCTGCCTTGTCATACAGGCTAGATTAGGGGACAGGAAATAAAATAGTGACTATATGGTAATGTACAGTACTCTTTTATTCAATCCTCACTTAAAAATGAAAGAGAGAGAAAAGGGGATGGCAGTGAGGGCCCAGGTCACACAGCTGTCATGGGCTGTGTCCTGAGGTTGGAGCCATCATGCTCTTAGTGTCTACCCCTGAGTTGGCTTTTCAGGGGTGACAGCTGAGTCATCACCCTTTTATTCAAGTGACCAAAAATCAACTATAAAGTGACTTTTATTTCTTGAATAAAGATACATCCCAGTCTTTAATGTTTATTTAAGCTGAATGCATTAATCAGTCTACGTTCCGGCATTAATATTTTGCTACAAAATCAAAGTCCGTTTTGGGGGTATACGTCTGGGGGTATAGTTAAAGTTCTCCAGAGACTTGGCTTACATGATTGCGGAAGCTAGGAAGTCCCATAATCTGTCTGTAAGCTGGGGACCCAGGAAGGCTCCTGGTGTAATTCCAGTCTGAAGGCCTGAGAACTCCATGCGGCCAATGGTGTAAATCTCAGTCCAGTGGCAGGCAAAGAGCCATGTTTCAGCTCAAGCAGATGGAAAGAAAAATGAGCAAATTCCTCCTTCCTCAGCCTTTTGTTTTATTCAGGCCCCCTAAAAATCAGATCCTGCTTATCCAGATTGGAGAGGATAATCAGTTCATTGAGTCTGTAAATTCAAAGGCTGATCTCATCCAAAATACCCTCACAGACACACCCCAAAATGATCTTCATCTGGGCACCCTGTGGCCCAGTCACGTTGACTCGTGAAATTTGCCATCACATTCTGCTAATTGAAGTTTCACCTATGTTGGTGTTTTCCAACCTTTTTTTATCTCACGGCACACTTGAACCTATAGTTAAACTTTTGCAGCACACTTAAATCATGTTGATCGAAAAAAAGAGTAAAAAAAGAACATACTTACTGTGCTTTGAACTCCTTTCAAAAGCAATTTAATTAATGATCTCTAAAAATTTTAACAGCACACCTGAGCTCCTCTCACAGCATACCAGATGCCACAGCACACCAGTTGAAAATTACTAACCTATGCGCTTATAACCATTTTCTTTATAGAATATAGTTTGACGTTTATTTGCACTGGACCCTATCTATAGAGATTTGGATTCCAGGAAATAGAAGTAGAACTGAAAAGAATTTTTCTTTTTAATTTTTTTTTTTTTTTTTTGAGACACTCAATAGAGCATGGTGGCGTCACAGCTCACAGCAACCTCAAACTCTTGGGCTTAAGCAATTCTCTTGCGTCATCCTCTCAAATAGCTGGGACCGCAGCGCCTGCCACAATGCCCGGCTATTTTTTCGTTGTGCTTGTCACTGTTGTTTAGCTGGCCCGGGTGGGGTTTGAACCACCACCCTTGGTGTATATGGCTGGCGCCCTACTCACTGAGCTATGGGCACCAAGCCTTTTTAAAAATTTTTAAATTTTAAATCAAGATCATGTTTATGCCTCAAAATTTTTCTCTTAAATATTTGAGGAATTAAAGTTTGCCAAACACAAGCCATTTGTTTTTAATATTATGCTTTTGATAAATGTCTTGCTAAAACACTAAAAAGGAGAATGTAGTGTTTTTTGAGAGCCTTTTGAATAATTTTATTTCTAAAAATTCATACATATGTAAAATGTCTTGGTATTAGTAAAGGCCTATCAGCTCTTGTTAACTGCAGCCCTGAGAAAGGCTATCAAATTTTTAAGTCAGAAAAAAACACATACTTTATCATTTTAACCCCTTTAATCATTTTAACATATGCTGTTTCCTTGGCTGAAAATGTCCATTGTGATATTACTAATACCATACCCTTTTTTAAAGGATGAAAAGAAAAACAGTGGTTTTTAAAATTTTTTCTGGATCACGAATATCTTTGAATATATGATAAAATCTGTGGGCCTTCCTCAGAGAAATGGTTACCTCCTATGCCCATGGTTTAGTACATATCTCCAGAGTCTTCACAGACCCCTGGAGCAAATGCTACGTCCCAGGGTATAAAAAGTACAAGAATCTTGGCCTTTGTCCTGATAGAATGACGAGTGCCGGGGTCTGTGGGCCATTGCCCTGAGCACGTGGACTGTTTCCCTGTGCGCTCAGATGCTTGAGGGCATTACCACATGGATTCTGAGAGTTCTGGTTTTAGCTATACTGTTTAGTCTACTGTATAAGTAGTTTGGGCAGCTTATACAATACTCCAAATACTTTCTTGGGCTATAGCTGTTAAGCATGGTCTAGTTTAAACAGTTGTCAGTGATCAGTGTTTTCAGATTTTTTTTTTTTTTAATGGTCTGTGTGTATGAACCGGAGCAAAACTGAAAGATGGTTTCTAGTTCAGCTGATAGTGGGAGATAATCTTTTGTCTGGTTTGGGCTGGCTACGTGCCTGTGCTAGTTTATTAGGCTGGGTTGCTTTATCTTGTCTGAACTCCTTTCTCCGTGTTTATCCTGTTTGTTTTTGTCTAGGTTATCTATTTGATTTAGATAACTAGAGCCCCACTTAGCTGTCTGGAGGGGATCCAGGCTGGGGGTTCCAGAAGAATAAGCCTCTCACTTACTAAACTGTCCTTATTCCCTGGATTAAAAAGAAGCCTCTGCCCTCTTTCTGGCTTCTTAGAAACGTAAGTGAAATATTAAATGTTTGTAGCAGCAGGACTTTGTTCTGCCCGAAGGTTTTCAGATTCCACGGGCAGATTCCCTGTGACTCAGCAGCTGTGCGCTCTGTCCCCTCACCCCTTCATCTGTCCCCATTGGTCACCTCCCGCCCCCAAATAGCTTAGCCTTTTCTTACAGCCCTTACCACACCATAGTGGGTTATTTATTTCTCTCCCCAAACGTGTGTACACCTGAGAGCAATTTGGACTAAGACTTGTTCTATTGACACTTAAAATTTAATTGCTACATAGCGGCATAACAAATATTCGTGGACTAGGTGAAATCCCACGATCTGCTGAGTGATGGGGAATGGGCGAATGGAATCCTGTGTCGGGTGTTACCGCATTTCGCTGGCTCTATCTTACAGTCACCTGTTTTATGAGGTTACGTCTTGTCTCTACAACTCCATGTAACCTCAGGGGCACTGGGACATATAGCTCCTTCATATCTCCCTTAATGCCCAAAGTAGAGAGTGATACCGACTGTTACTCAGAGTAACTTTGGGTTGCGCGAAAGCATTCTTCAGCGAAAAGTAATTATTGAGGAGCTTTTGGTGGTGGTGACATGAAGAAGGCTTTTTCAGAAAGAAGTCTTTTCTGTTGGGTGTGGTAGGGTGCACGGGCATGGGGTGGAGGAAGATACAGCAGGAACCACATCTGAGCCCAGGGGGAAAGAACTGCCCCACCCCCGACAGCCGGACACCTGGCCACAAGTTGCCAAGACTGTCTGTGTCCTGCCAAGGGCACAAACAAATGCCCTGACTTCTTGGCCCATGTGAAGTTGGATTATTGTCATTTTTAGAATCATTAGTGGAAAGGAAAGAAAGAGAATTAAGTACGAGACATGAAGATGTCTAAAATATTCCCGTGTGCAGACTGTTGGATCAACTTTCTTAACAAAAATGCAGTCATTGGGGGCTCGGCGCCTGTGGCTCAAGTAGGTAAGGCGCCAGCCACATATACCTGAGCTGGCGGGTTCGAATCCAGCCCAGGCCCTCCAGACAACAATGACGGCTGCAACCAAAAAACGGCCGGGCGTTGTGGTGGGCGCCTGTAGTCCCAGTTACTTGGGAGGTGGAGGCAGGAGACTTGCTTGAGCCCAGGAGTTGGAGGTTGCTGTGAGCTGTGATGCCACAGCACTCTATCCAGGGCAATAGCTTGAGACTCTGTCTCAAAAAAAAGAATGCAGTTATTGGGGGGAAAAAAGGCAAATATATGACCTCATGATGATTGGAAAGAGACTTTTCTCTTTCACATGCTGATGCTGTATGCTGTCGCTGATATGTGATAGTAACATTTTTCTACATGTGTTGACGCTAAAAACATAAAACGAAAAATATATTGCAAACAGAATGTCAGCTTGTGTTCTCAGTTCTATTTTCCAGGGTGTCCATAAAGTTCATGTGCAATTGACTGTCTTAAACTATTTTAAATTGCACATGAAGTTTATGGACACCCTGTGTATAAAGGAGTATTTGTAACAGTGGGATAAAAATTCTCAGCCACGGTTGAAGACATGGAGCGTTGCTAATAGCTTTGAAGGCTCCCCCACTGTCCCTCCCTAAGCCGTCTCCCCCATGGAAGGTCATCATTATGCTGAACTTGGTGTTTCTCCCTCTTTACCTGTTCACTTATTTTCTCTTACCACAAGTGTTTATATTCCATGCAACATACTGCTTAGGTTTTGTGTTTTGAAACCATTATCTAAGTAGAGGATGCTCTTTTGTGATTTGCTTTCTCTGCTCCACATGAAATGTGTAAAATTCATCTACGTTGATCTTTGTCACAGTAATTTATTTCTTTTTATCAATAGGTGGGCTTGATTGTTCTGTTCTCTGCTAAGACAAACAGTCCTGCTCTGGAAACTTTTGTATGGGTCTCCTAATGTACACGTGTAAGAATTTCTCTAGTGTACCTATGTGGATCATTATGAAAGTTTTGAGACAGACTGTGTTATGGTCCCTTATTCACCCATGTAAGTTGCAGTTTACTCAGCTTATCAGTGGGGCTGCAAAGGCTTCATTTATTTCCGTCCATGCGGTTTTTCTGTTTCTTGATTTTTGTGTATCTCAAAACTTTCGTGATGGCAAAGGACTCTTTGGGTAATAAAGTATTGTGTATTTTTTACCTTTATTGGTCAGTTATTTTTTTAAAGAGATTGTCTTAATTTATACTCAGACCATCACATAGAAGAGTTTCTTTTGCTCCATAATTACTTACGAGATGGATACTTTTCATATATGTATTGAACTTTGTTTTTTTCTCTCGTGAAATGGATGGGCATGGCTTTGGACTAATTTTCAATGAATTTGTCTTTTTCTATTAGTATATGGAAGGACCTTAGATAATCTGTTTCTTTTTCGTGTGTTGACAAAAGGTTTTGCCTTGTAGCTGCTATTATCAGCTCACATTTACGTAGCATTGTTTATAATAAACAAATCAGATGAGTCATTCCTTTCTGATGCTTTTTGGGGAATTTCGTTTAAGAAATTCTCCTTTACACTGACCTCGTAAAGAATTCTTCTATCTTTATTTATAATACTTTTAAAATTTCATTCCTTAATTTTTTAATAAGTCTGGTATTAGGTATTGTAGATGAAATAGGGATTTGATTTCACATTGAATACCTATTTGAGCTATTTTTTGAATAACTGGTTCCCTCCCTCTGGTGTGAAATGTCTGCTTTGTCATAAATCAGTTTTCTACTTAAGAATATGTCTGTTTCTGGACAGCTTTTCTTGGCCAAACTACCTTAATTGCCAGTTTTAGAATAAATATTGATAGAAAATATTGATACAACTCAAATATGTTAGTCCATTTTATTCTTCAGGACTGATATAACTATCCTTGGACTTTTCTCTTCCATTTAAATTTTAGATACTACGTATCAATACAGATCAACAGCAAAAAAAAAAAAAAAAAGGAAAAGGAAAAAAAGAAAAGTAAAGAAAGAAAAGAAAAAAAGAACATAAAAATACCCTGCTGAGATCTGTTTGAAATTGCAATTTAAGTCTGTGGATCAACTTGGTAGAAAATGCCTTTGTCATAATACTGAGTCATCTCATCCACAAACACGAAGTATCTCTCCTTTAATTTAGTTCTTGAATGTTTTCTAATCTTTTCTATAAAGGTCATGCTTCTGCTTGTTAGATTTCTTCCTAGGTATGTTAACCGTTTAGTTCATCTATTCCTGGATCGGTGGGAATTTAGGTTGTTTCCATAATTAGGCAATTGTAAAAGCTGCAATAAACAGTCTAGTGCAAATGTCCTTATGATAAAATAATTTTTTTTCTTCTGGGTGATGCCTAGTCATGGGATTGCAGGATCAAATGGGACGTCTAATTTGGGTTTTTTAAGGATTCTTCAAAGATAGGATCTTTTATGCGAGAGGACCAGCATGCTCCCAGGAGCAGGAGAAAGCCAGATTTGTTTTAGGAAGAGTGAGCAGTTTCATAGAGGTGGATTAGTGACCACAGAGAATCAATTTGTCTTTCCTAAAGCTAGACTGCTTTATATCCCAACATTTGTCATATTTTAGTGTTAGTGGAAACCAGGTGATGGATTTGGCATCATGTTCTGCTGTGCGTAGACTCCTGACAAATGTAGCGTTGGGATGATCTAAGACCAAGGACATGAGAAAAATAGCTGTTGTTTCTGCAACTCGGAAGCTTTGTGTGAATAGCTTGGTTTATTATAGAGTGGCAGGAAGGTCTAAGAATCTGTGTGTGTTGGCGATAGCTGGTGTGCTGAAGAGACAGCCTTATACAACTATTTAATGAAATAGTGAATCAGTGAGAGGTATTTAGGATTTCTAACTACATTTTATTGAAAAAACTTTAAGAATATTGTAAATACCGTTAAGGAACAGTAAATGTGTTACGGCAAGTTTGAGACTTTCTAGCCCATGATCCTTTTTTCCTACAATCAAAACTGTTATCTTTAATCAGATGTTTTTCTTTTTAAGAGCTTAGAACTTCTTGGAACACCACTGTTGAGGTAGAACAGACTATGTTGTAGTATTTCTGGGCATTTCAGCAAGAGCTTTATAGTGTTGTATATAAAGCTTTATCAGTTACTGTTGAGCTTTCTCTAAAAATCATACAGCATGTTTGATACAGAAATACCACTTAAAAACAAAGAACATTGAGAGTTTCAGACAGTAAGTTAACGAAAATCATGGAAGGGTCGTTTCTTCTAATTCGTTGTATGGGTGACAAAGGGATCCTCCACATAGTGTGATTTTAAAGAGTCATTAAGACCAAATTCCCAGTATCCTGATTTGAACAATTCAACTCTATTCCTGGTTTAGTCAGGAAAACAAAAGCCACTTAAAGTATTTCAGGAATAAAGTGATTTAATACAGGGAATTAGGAATTTACAACATCTAAAGAAATAAAGTCAGAGAAAGCTGCCAGTTCTCAGGTTTGCCTGTAGAAGAATAATTAAATTCATGGCGAAAAAGTAAGCAAACAATAGACAAAAAAACCCTCATAAAACAAAACCTGATTAACCAATCAAAACAATGCTTTTTCCTGTTAATCACTGCTACATTTCTCTTCCTGTCCTCTACCAATAAATAAAAATGAAAATAGGACTTATGAGTAAAAGTTGGTCCTTGAAAATGTATGGGTAGATGAATTTTGTTTGACTTACATATGGCTTTATGATTAGAAGTACTGTTGCTTGCAAAGCATATTTAGTATTTTTTAAACCCAAAAGCACCTGGAAAAATAATCAGAGATTCTTCTACATACAAAATGTTACTCAGTTCCCATTCCACATAGATGCCAAAACCAAATGAGCTTATACAACTGAACTAAAATAAATCATGTTTATTTTTTCCATATGCACTTAGAGAATATGCCAAGCTAAGTGTTCAGAAATAAAAAATTGCCAAATATGAGATATGCCTGAATAAGAGATGAGGTTTTATTTCCTCAAAGCTATTCTTCTGCAAAGACTCACCTTATATCTGAAACCTCGCAAGACTAACCACAGTATACCATGTGCTGAAGATACATGGGCCTGAATAATCTCAGTCTTACTTTGATTATGTGAGTCAGCTGATAGATTTGAATTAAACATTAAAGTAGAGATTTAACATTCACCTCTAGAAACGTGACCTCACATTTGTAAATATAATCTTAGATGCTATGATACACTCAAGGATTTAAAACATCATTATTTCCAAGAAGTTGGATGGAAGTTTCTTCTAGAAAGGCATCAGGTCACCTAGTACTTCTACCAGTGGTCACCAAGCAGGTGAGAACTTTTCAGAAAGGTTATTTTAATGAATGTAAGCGTAAGAGTTTGGAAAGAGGAATACTTCTGAATTAATACAGTTGACCCTTGAATGACACGAGAGTTGGGGCACTGCCTCCCCACACACTGTTGAAAATCTGGGACTTTTGATTCCCTCAAAGCTTAACCACTAAAAACCTATGGTTGACTAGAAGCCCTACCAGTAACATAAACAATTCATACCTATTTTATGTGTGGTATTGACTATTCTTACAATAATGCTATGAACAAATATTACTATGAAATTCATAAGGAAGAGAAAATATATTTAGTATTAAGTGGAAGTAGATTATCATCGAGGTCTTTATCCTAATTGTCTTCACACCGAGTAGACAAAGAGGAGGAGGAGGAGGGTTGACCTTACTGTCTCAGTAGTGGCAGAGGTGGACAAAAGTACACAGAGAAGTGGACACCGGTGCAGTTCAAACCTCTGTTGTATCAATTTCATGGATTTATAAAATGCAAAATGTAAGTAGTTTATATGTAAATTTTAAGTAGAAGTTGGTGCTGGGACAATTAATACGACCTGCTATAATAACAATCTAGATATCGGATTGGTCAGTCATAGTAAAGATTTATTTCTTATATGTGTATTACAGTCCAGCCTTCCCTGAGCAGCTCTTCTCTGGGCAGTGGCCTGGAGGTCCAGATTCTGTTTTGCGATACTGCCATCTTGATCACTGCCTCCAGAGTTGCCCCAGAAGAAGAGAAAATGTGATAAAACGATTATGTGTCCTTGCCAGCCTGGAGAATGACAAACATTAGTTCCACTCGCATTCCCCTGCCCAAAGCTCAATCACTGCAGCCAAACCTAACTATAAGGAAGGCTAGAAAACGTGGTTGTCTATATTCCAAGGAAGAAAGTGGGTTAGGTAGGCATCTTGAATCTTGGCCACAGTGTTTGACTATCTTCTACAATCCTAAGAACTGGCCACAGAAGATGTTCACTTTGTCATTTGTTCAAATGTGGGATCACCTTACATTTGGAACCTCCTTCTGCTGGGGCAAATAAAACAGTTGCCTCAAAACTCCAAAGTCATAGTATATTATTTGTTTATGACTCAATTTTTTAAAGAGTAATCAAGACAAATTGACCTAGAAGGAGCATGGAAATTGATTGTTCCATGCCTACAGTTCAACTATATAGAGTAAGTGCTTATTTATTCTAAGTTTGATTTTTAAAAGTTCATTTTTTAATTTCCCTGTTCTTTTAAAGCTATTAGCTGGTTAATGACACCAAAATATAGTATTTCAGAAGTGAAAGGGGATTGGATCTACTCTGGTGGGTTTTTTAATTCTTCTTCTTAGTAGAACACTCCCCCCCCTGCCAAAATGAAATTATCCATCATATCCCAGTTTTTGAAACAGGTAACAGAACTGCACTAACAGATTCAGGAAAATGGCCTTGAATATTAGGGCATCCCAATTACCTAGCCCGGTTGGATTCCTATCTCTAGCCACTAAGCATTTCAGAGCCATATGCCATGAATCTTGGGCTCTGAGAAACTGGGTTGGCCAACCACCAGTTTAATCCATCTTGCTTTAATGGCGGAAACTGGTGCCCACACTTGTCGATTGGCAGTCAAGACCCCACAGCAAATAGGCAGTAGCTGTGACTTCAAGGTCCCACTCCACCCGTGCTCTGCTTGTATTTACCCTATAAACCACCAGTAGTGATCCAGGCCAGTTATCCATCTGTTCTCCAGTATCACATCTTTCCAAATAGGCCATTTCTTCTCCTCTTGGCTGGCAGCCTGTGCCCTCTGCCAACAGCTCTGTTAGAGCATTTCAATTTATATAGAAGGGAAGTTTGCCTTATTTTAACATCAATCTTTTGATCACACTTTTGTTCTCCCTGAGCCTTGTACAGTATATGGTCACCTTTTTCCTCTTTCTCTTCTGGGATAAAAATCCTGAGTCCTCATGTGACTTTTAAAAATGCCCCTTTATCTGATTTCCTCCTGTCTGAGTGTGCTATAAATATAGCTCTTACAAGGTAGAACGCTGGTAAATTAAACACTTGTGATCTGGCCAGGCATTGAACAGAAGGGACTAGGAAGGCTTGGCTTGGTGGTGACAACTAAAGGTTGTCAGGAGAGGAAGGGAGGGAACCCTCTTAGGTTTAGTACTTAAGTCCTTCAAATTAACAAAAAAAAGATTAACAGGAGACAAAGCACACAATTTTATTCATCTTTGACATACACAGAAATTCACAAAAAGAAAATTCGAAGAAGTAGGAGGACTGGGGGACTCTGATACCATTTTTAAGAAAGGAAAGAGAGGTTGGGTTTCACAGGATAGGTTGTGGGGAAGTGACAAGGAAGTATATGGAGAACCTAATGAAAGATTGGGGTTAACCATTTTGGTAAGGTTTGTTTTCACAGACTCATCTGAGCACCAGCCTTCCATCTCCAGTATTAAGATTCATACTTCTGTTACTAATGTGGGAGGAGGGGAGTTCGTAAGGAAAAATTCATGGCCTGGTTTTAGGTAGATGAGGGGAAAGGCCAAGAATTATTTCTGCATCTGTTGATTTTTTACTTGCTTTGTGTGCAAAGTAATCTTTATGTCAAAGTAACATATTTTGGGGTGACACAGTCTCATCCCCTCCAAGGTATAAGCAGCCTACTCTAATTATTCTCAATTACTTTCTTCTTGTAGCAGAAGTCCCCCATCTCCCAATCATGTCCAAAACCATGCTATAAGTACACTTAAGACTGTCACACTGTGAACCAGGATCCTCTGTAGCTGGGACTACAGGCACCTACCATAATACCCAGCTTATTTTTAGAGATAGTGTCTCACTCTTGCTCAGGCTGGTCTTGAACTTCTGAGCTCAGGCAATCCACCCAACCTGGCCTCCCAGAGTGCTGGGATTACAAACGTGAACCACCGTGCCCGGCCCCACTTCCTTCTTTCTTTCCTCCCTCTCTTCCACCTGCTGTGTCCCAGCCACAAGAAATAGTAAGTTTGCTGCCCTCAGAAGGATTATTGTCTAGTTGGGGTAAACAAGCCACACACGAATATAAATTGTCTCTTTTTCTGGGTAAGAAAATATGGTAGCCTGAGTAATAAACAGCAGAAGTTTATTACTTCTATATCTGGAGGTTGGGATGTCTGAGATCAGGGCACCGGCAGATTTAGTGTCTGGTGAAGGTTTGATCTCTACTTCATAAATGGTGCCTTATTGCTGTGTTTTCACATGGCAGAAGGGAACAAAAGAATAGACAGGTTTCCTCGAGTCCTCTGATATGGGCATAATCCCATTTATGAGAGTGAAGCTTTCATACAGACCCCACTTCTTGATACTATTGCACTGGGGATTAGGTTTCAACATGTGAATTTGGGGGAAACACATTTAGATCGCAGCGCAAATTGTGTGGCTGTTTGTGGATAGAGTTTTCCCAGCCCTAGGAAAGCCTTTGGACTATGTTCTGAACGTCAGGACATTTGATGAAAGGTGTTGAGCAAGAGAGGGGGCATGATGTGATTTAAACCTCCCATCTTAAGAGCACTCAAAAAAGCAAAGAAAAATACTGGGTTTCTTTTGTGAGGAGAAATGAAATGGGATCGGAAGCAAGTGTGGAAGCTGGGGAATGAGTCAGGTAACCAGTCGTGGAGACACATTGTGTCTACCTTTGTTCTTGATTCATTTGGAATAACCGCCTAAGAACGGAATGATGTGGCTTATTTTATGGGGTTTGCTTATCTTCAGCAATTTCTAGCTCAGTAATTCTGCTTTCCTTGTTATAAAAGGTCCTGAAAAACTATTATCCCTGCAGATTTACTGAAATATAATTGAAAAATAAAAATTACAGGCATTTGCAGTTACATAAGGTGGCCATACAACTTATGTGCGATTCTGAGTTGCACACTATTTTAAATTGCGTATGAAATTTCTGGCCACCCTGTAGAATGGTGTTTTGATATATGTGTAGATTGTCCACATTTACTATCAAGGTGATCAGTACATCCGATTTTATTTCCTAAGTACTTTTAAGCTAGTCTCTTCATAATTCTTTCTAGAGCCTTCCAAGATTGAAAAGCTGATCCTCTGAATGAACTGGGCATGAGATACCAGAACAGCTCTGTCCTTTGTAATGCACACACCTAGGTTGAATCTGGCCTTTTTGTTTTCAGTTCAGATTCTGCAATCTGATAATAGTCCATTTTCTTTCTTTTTTTTTTTTTTTTGGTAGAGACAAGAGTCTCACTTTATCACTCTCGGTAGAGTGCTATGACGTCACACAGCTCACAGCAACCTCCAACTCATGGGCTTAGGTGATTCTCCTGCTTCAGCCTCCCAAGTAGCTGGGACTACAGGCACCCACCACAATGCCCAGCTATTTTTTTGTTTTGCAGTTCAACCGGGGCCGGGCTTGAACCTGCAACCTTCGGTATATGGGGCTGGCGCCCTACTCCCTGAGCCACAGGCACCGCCCAATACTCCATTTTCTTGTGTATCAAAAAAAGATAATGCTTCCCTGAGAAATGAGTATAATGGAGACTTTTACAGAGCTCAAATGTATAGAGTTCCTGCAACTTAGGGGCTCCACAAATCTTAATTCTATTTATAGTCACTTTACTTTAGCATACATTTTACTTAATCGGGAAGTGTGTAAAGATATGGAATATGTTTTGTTTATATCCCCAGTACAGCACCTGAGTCATAACCGGTGCTACACTTAGAGTGAATCAGTGTGTCTGTGCAGTAAATGGCAAATGAGCAAACATCCTAGTGTCCTAAGAGAGAGAAGAAGCTGATCCAGCCAGAGGCATGGTGACCGTGGCCATCGTCAGATACCTCGAGCCCTTGCAGTCATCTTCAGGCTGACTGGATGAACACTGAAGCCTTTGACAAGCGGGGCCTTGGGTACAGGCCTGCAGGAACCCCCAGGAACCTTCCTGGCTTCTCTGCTACATTCAGGTGTTTGTTGGTTGTTTTGTGCAGTTTCCTGAGCAACGTAAGGAAATGTGTAGACCCAACTCCCCAGGTCATCTTAAAGGTCATTAACTAATTTGAGCCAATATTGTTTTCTCAAGGATGAGATTCCTCTTCATCTTCCTTATCCTCCCGAGACCCATTCAGTATAATATTAGGAGAGAGTGTTCTGTTCCCCAGACTGGGTTCAGGGTTCTGATTAGATGACTCAGCCTTAGCCCAGATCCTGGAAAAGGGTCCCTTATTGTCATTCCCACTGCCCTTAGTGCTCTGCTATGCTGTGTCTGCACACGTCCCCAGAAGTCACATGTTGAAATCCTCATCTCCAAGGTGATGATCTTAGGAGGTGGAGCCTTTTGGAGGTTATTAGGTCATGAGGATGGGGCCTCCATAAATGGGATTAGAGCCCTGTAAAAAGAGGTGCAGTGGAGCTCGTGCACTGCTTCTACCATGTGAGGATGAAGCTAAGGAAGTGCCATCTGAACAAGAAAGCAGGTTCTCACCAGTTACCGAATCTGGCACCCTGATCTTTGACTTCTCCATCCTCAGAACCATCAGAAATGTCTATTGTTTATGACACCCACCCTTTACTCTGTGGCTCTTCAAGTTTGTCTCCATGAGGTGCAGAGAGCAGCAGAGACATGGCAGCCCTTGCACTACAGGGCCCAGGGACCCAGGCGGGGTAGATCAGTAGGAAGAGTCCTTCTGTGAAATCATGTTTTAATTTTTTTAATTCACACAAATTTTACCTTGCACATGAAATTAGGATTTAAGAGAAAAATATTTTAGGTTACTAAGCACATAAATTACTCAACGTTTTGCTGAACAAAAGGAATGACTCATATTTATCTGCTAGAGGTTACCTGTACCCATCACCTGTGTTATGGCCTGAACTGTGTCCACCCCAAATTCATATATTAGAACCCTTACCTCAGGATGAATCTCAGAGTGTTCAGAGATAGGGCCTCTAAAGAGATAGTCAAGTTAAAATGGAGTTGTTAGTGTGGGCCTTCATCCAATACGACATGACCTAAGAGAGATGAGGACGCAAAAAGATACCAAGAAAAGACCCCGTGGCAACAAGCAGGAGGAGGTGGCTCCGTCCACAAGCCAAGGAGGGAGGCCTTGGAAGAAACCACCCCTGCTAACATCTGGATCTTGCACTTCCAGCCTCTAGAACCACCAGACAGTGAATGTCTGTCATTTAAGGCACCTTTGTGTCCTTCGTGATGTCAGCCTTCGTAAACTACTATTAGGCCCCCACAAGAACCTCTGAACAACTTGCAGGATGTGACTGTGTTAGGCTATGATTTTGTTTTTTTATTTGTTATTTTGAGACAGAGTCTTACTCTGCGCTTTGGGTAGAGTACAGTGGTGTCATAGCTCACAGCAGCTTCAAACTCTTGGGTTCAAGTGATCTTCCTGTCACAGCCTCCCTAGTAGGTGGGACTGCAGGCACCTGCCGCAACATGTGGGTAGTTTTTCTATTTTTAATAGAGACAGTGTCTTGCTATTGCTTAGGTTGGTCTTCAACTCGTAAGCTCAAAGGATCCTCCCATCTCAGCCTCCCGGAGTGATGGGATTACAGGTGTGAGGCATTGCACCCAGCCTAGGGGGTGCTTTTTATCGGGATATGTGGGCTTTGCTCCCATAGCTCAGTGGGTAGGGCACTGGCCACATGCACCTGGGCTGGCGGGTTCAAACCCAGCCCACGCCTGCTAAGCAACAATTACAACTGCAACAAAAAAAATAGCCGGGCATTGTGGTGGCCACCTGTAGTCCCAGCTACTTGGGAGGCTGAGGCAAGAGAATCACATGAGCCCAGGAGTTTGAGGTTGCTGTGAGCTGTGACACTATGGCACTCTACGGAGGGCAACATAGTAACAGTCTGTCTCAAAGGAACACTCTGTCTCAAAATAATGGTTTGGGCAGCACCCGTGGCTCAAAGGAGTAGGGCACTGGCCCTATATGCCAGAGGTGGCAGGTTCAAACCCAGCACCAGCCAAAAACTGCAAAAAAAAACCCCCCAAGGTTTGTGGTCACACATTACATTGATTTGAAAGGCGGCCATAATTAAATACCAAACACTTGGGTGACCTAAACAACAACATTTATTATTTCACAGTTCCCAAGGCCGGGAGTGTGAAATCGAGGTGTTGGCAGGAAGAGTTCCTTTGAGGGCTATGGGGGAAGGTTCCGGTCTAGGCCTTTCTCCTTGGTGTGGAGAGAGATGGCCGTCTTCTCCCTGTGTCCTCACATCATCCTGCCTGTGCGTGTGTCTGTGTGTTCTGATTTCCTCTCTGTCTGAGAATACCAGTCTATTGCCTTAATGACCCCATTTGAACTTGACTGCCCCTACAAAAGCCCTGTCTCCAAATAAGGTCACCCTCTGAAGTACCGTGGGGTAGGACTCCAGCATATAGCTGTTGAGGGATACAGTTCAACCTACAGAAGGCATCGTCTCAGAAAATTGGTGACTCTGGTCTCCCGTATGTCCCCTCAGTTCATTTATAAGCCATCCCTTCCACAGAGGACAGTAGAGAAAAAAAGAGCCAGAAAGTCTTGGGTTAAAATCCACTTTCTCACTAATCACCCTCCTTCATATGAAAGCTATAGATTAGCTTCATAGTAGGGCTGAGTACATTGGATACTTTTTCTTCCATTCTTGAGATACTTTGCTAAGAAGAATATGTTCCAGCTCTATCCATGTAAACACAAAAGAGGTAAAGTCTCCATCTTTCTTTAAGACTGCATAGTATTCCATGGTGTACATATACCACAATTTATTAATCCATTCGTGGATTGATGGGCATTTGGGCTTCTTCTATGACTTAACAATTATGAATTGTGCTGCAGTAAACATTCTGATACCAATATCTTTGTAATAATGTGATTTTTTGTCTTCTGGATATATACCTAGTAGAGGAATTATAGGATCAAATGGCAGGTCTATTTTTAGATCTTTAAGTATTCTCCATACATCTTTCCAAAAAGAACGTATTAGTTTGCAATCCTACCAGTAATGTAGAAGTGTTCTCTTTTCTTCACATTCACGCCAACATCTCTGGTTTTGGGATTTTGTGATGTGGGCTAATCTTACTGGAGTTAGGTGCTATCTCAAAGTAGTTTTGATTTGCATTTCTCTGATGATTAAGGATGGTGAGCATTTTTTCATATGTCTGTAGGCCGTGCGCCTGTCTTTAGAGAAGTTTCTCTTGAGGGGACAGGGGCTGGGGCTGGGCTATTCTAGGCAGTTCCTCCTTATCTCAGGGTGTTGTATTTCCAGCATGTTCTGTAGTTAATCTTGAGAATTACAAGTAAGAAAGAACTGAGTCAGTCCAAGGTCACCAGGAAATGTCCTGTAGAAACTGTTCCGCTGTGACAAGACCAACTCCCACAGGTTTCATTCATTCACCTCTTTGTACCTCACTTTTGTAGGAAGGGGTGACCAAAGAAATACACCCATCAATCACCCCAAGCTAGTGGAGAACAAAGCCCAGGGGATGAGAAAGAGGGATGAGAGGAATTTGGAAGAAGATTCCTGGAGAGAAAGACTCTTTCTGAAGGGTTGTTGCATTTTTTCTACCTTTCCCCTAAGCCAATTTGAAAAGACTTCATAAGAACCGAGCGGAGAGCTTGGTGTGTACCCCTGGAGGACACAGGGACCAAAAGCTGACTCCCACTCAACACGAATACCTATAGACCAGACACCTTCGCCGTGAGCCTTGAGGGCCCTGTCCTTCAGAGAAGGACCAGTGGGCAGGTGTCTGTCCACCTTGGCGGACCCAGAGAACATCTGGACAGAGGGAGCCCGGGCAAGGTGCATCAGTGCATCAGTGAGTGGTCCCAGCCATGGCGCTCCATGCAGAGAACAAGTCCCCAAAGAGTCACCCAAGCAAGACCGTCAACCCAACTGAGAGCACCTCACTGCTCAGCTTTCCACCCACACATGTGAGACAGGACAGAGCCCTGGTGTCATGAGTCACGGGCTGGCAGTGCCTGGTATCTCCAGCAACCACTCTCCTTTGACCTCTGAAAAATGACTCTGACTTTTAAATGGGCAAAGGTCAGCTCCCTAAAATGCCCTGCCCCCTCTCCCTTATAGGTAGCTGTGAGCAGAGCAGTGGGGCCACAGGTTTGTGGCAGTAGTGTGTGTGGGGCCCTGGAAATCTCCTCAGAAAGGATCCCGTGCAGGCGCCATCTCTAATTCTACCTTCTTTGGAAGGTTCTCCACTAAGTCAGCTGTATTTTCACTTCAGGTCTGAATCACATTCCCCAAGACAAAGTATCTTCAAGTGACTGCAGATAGTACAACACAGTTACACCGGGACAGGTGTGAGGGGTGTGGGAGAGCTCCGAGGCCAGAGAAGCAGCAAGAGGCAGGTCTCGGGGACCTCACAAGGCACCCACAAAGTGCTCATCCTCTCAAGAGTGACAGGTGACAAGAAAGGTGCACATAGGACAGCTACCTGGTCTGTTTACAGAGAGGCCACTCCAGGAGTGGATTCAGGCCGAGAGATTGGTCAGGACACAGTGGCAGGGTGGCCTTAGGTATTGACAGTGAAGACGAAGAAAAAATGACAGAGGAGACAAACACTAAGAGAGTTCTAGAAAGGGGTCTTGGTTATCAATCAGGCCTGGGTGCAGAAGGAAAATGTGGGGTCGAAAGCCAGGCCCAGGTGTTTGTGACTGAGGGATCCATTCAGGAGAAAGAAGAACCAGACACTCAGGGGGCTGGGTGGGAAAGGCATTGTAGGGTTTACGGGTAAGTCAGACATGTGCACCAGGCCACCGTGGGCAGCAGGGAGGGGGCGGCCACTAATGTAACCATTGGCACATACAGGGTGCCTGGGAGCTGCCGGGGAGTGTTCCAAGCACTTTCATGTACACCATTATTATTCCCTTTATACAGATTTTAAAAATACGAGACAGAGAGGCTGTGACCCCAACCTCTTAACCACTGTGCCTCCTGTCCAAGAGGAGCCCACGCCAAGGCCTCAGTGAGGGAAGGGCTGAACATGGTCACAGGAGGCCTTGGTGGGAGGCCTGGGGAGGAGCTGGCACCAAGTAGTCTGCAGACACAGGACAGAGAAAGCTAGTCCTTGGTGTCAGTTCCCTGGGAATCCAGGACAGGGTTGACAGGTTGGCCCTGAGCTGTGGGTTATCCCCACTGATGAGGGGAGGCGGGAGGGAGGAAGGAAGGGGAGCCCAAACAGGACCCGACAGTCATTATCAGCATGCAGAGGGAGCGGGGAGTTTCTTCCTGCTTCTGTGACTGTGTTCTCATTGCTCAGCAGAAGGGCTGACCACAGGCCATGGGAGGTGTAGGGAGGGGCCAGGTTCTCCATTGTCACTGTGGTGACACAGGGACAGTTCTTTCTTAGGGAACAATTTGAGGCTCATGGGCCTGGGACGTGATCAGAGGCTGCTGCTGAGATACCTGCTGGGCTGGACACAAAAGGTTCAGGATTTTCTAAAACTGAAAACTACTAACTTGATCACACAATAAAATAACAATAAATTAACTTTAGGGAACTTGAGGGCTATAACCCAATTATAGCACAAGAATATGGGGAAAGGGGCATGGGAGGGAAGGTGAAGGGGGAGGATGAGTGGAGGGAGGGTAATTGGTGGGGCCACACCTATGGTGCATCTTAGAAGGGTACAGGTGAAACTTACTGAATGCAGACTATAAATGTCTTCATACAATAACTAGGAAAGTGCCATGAAGGCTATGTTAAACAGTTTGATGAAAATGTTTCAGATTGTATATGAAACCAGCACATTGTACCCCATGATTGCACTAATGTACACAGCTATGATTTAATTAAAAAATTATATGATTATTAAATAAAAATGATGAATAAAAGTAAAAAAAATAACAAATTATAAGATGGCATGAAATCAGATGCCCCACAGACCTCCCTCTGCCTGCCCTTGGTGACGTTCTCTCTCCCAGGAAACAGGGGAGCTTGTACCGGGAGAGGACAAGACGATGAGAGCCCTCCAGTCTGCCACTGGGGGACACCCTGCCTCCTGCATCACAGCAGCCACCTGGAGCCATCACCCAGCCCTGTGTGGGGCACAGAGACCCCACAGCCCTACCTGGCACCAGAGTCAGCCAAGAAATGCCAGCAGTGCTAATTACCAGGCAGAGCACTGATATTCTATCATTAAATTAATTCAATATGGTCCATAAAATAAAACTAGCATGACCGCTCACCAAGCTCCCCACACAAGGTCATGATGGTCTCATTTCAGGAATATTTATTCATTCAAAATCCCTGGTACTTTCCAGCCAACGGGGGACTGTTAGTTCCTATAATTTAGTCCTTAATTTTTTTTCTTCCTAGAAAAATAAATTACCTAAACAAATTGAAAGGAATAAACAGCTTGAATTGCAAATTATAAAGTTGCCTAGTCTAGCAGTATGGGAGGTCGTTACTCACAATATGTCATTTTTAGATAAGTTAATAAAGAAATATGGAAGAGAATCAAATTTTGGTCATCATGAGCATGCATGGTATAGAAAGCTACAGGGTATTCAATTAATTCTAGGCAGTAATTATGAAGCAGGAGTTTTGTGTATAAATCAACTTTCTTTTTTATTTTTTCCCCTCCGTGATGTGCTAGGAAATGCCATTTCCAACCAGAGTTGGGATGGAGGGTGGATGGCTGTTGCCAAACCATGGGGCTCAGGGACCTCGAGAACTTAGAGAGTTTCACCCCTGCAGGTATTTCATATACTTTTCACATCCTGAAAATCATAATTACTATCCTCACAATCATCTCCTATTTTTTCCAGCTGCCATCTGTCAAGAAGTGCTGGCCACCTACACCTCACGTAACTTGTGCAGTCACTAATTAATCCCAGAAGACAGCACAAGGTAAGTGGAAATGCATTATTTTAAAGAAAAATGGAAAGGAAGCAGCCACTAGAAGCTGCCACATGATGAAGGCAACCCCGGCATCACTGTGCAAAAACAAAATGATGGAGGAAACGCTTTGCAAAATGCAAACTCAATCCTTAACATGAAGGGCTGGAAATCACAGTTCTAGAGTGGAATGATTTTCAGTTGAGGTTTGGGGACTGCTAGGCTCTGGGATTTTTTTCAGGGATGCTCACTAAGCTTTTACCTACAGAATCCACTTCTGATGTGTTTGGAGAACCTGAATGTCCTATTTGTCAGCTCAGTTTCTTCCTCTTCTGCCCCAAATTGCCTGTCCCTCACCTCTCTGAGAGTATTGTTGGATCGGACGCCTCTACTTGATCGAGCTTCCCTGTCTGCCTCTAAGTACACATCTCAGGTTGCAAAACTATGACAATGTCCCCGAGTCATAGCTTCCCTTCCCTCTGAGGATGTGGCTGCGGTCCTGGTGCTCCTGGGCATCACTTGCCCTTGTTTGCCTGGCAGCTTCCCTCTCAGCTCCTGCCCCTGCTCCCCATGCCCACCTGCCTTTCCCACAACATGACCTGCCAGCCAGTCAGAGTCCTGCACGGAGGAGGCAGAGCTGACATGTGACCAGCCAGAACCCTTTTAGCAGGACTCTATGGACAATTGAGCAGAGACCCCAGGAGAAACGGGCTATGGGCCATCTGTGCCACCTACCTGGAAAGGTCAACCAGAGGCGGGCCAAGCCATCAAGTCTGGAGAGCCACTCCTGGACATTCTCTGAGCCCCTGGATCTGGCTGTGACTGAGCCATCTTGCCTTGGACTTCCCTGTTGTTTAAATCTATCTATCTATCTATCTATCTATCTATCTATCTATCTATCTATCTATCTATCTATCGACAGGGTCACTCTGTCCCCCAAGCTGTAGAGCAGTGGCACACTCATAGCTCACTGCAGCCTTAAATGCCTAGGGTCAAAGCGATCCTCCTGCCCCAGCCTCCCCAGTAGCTGGGAGTACAGGTGCCCATCAACATGCCCAGCTAATTTTTTTTTTTTTTTTAATGTGGAGATGAGCTCTTGCAGTGTTGCCCAGGCTGGTTTTGAATTTCTGGCCTCAAGTGATCTTCCCATCTCAGCTTCTTAAAATGTTGGAATTCCAGGTGTGAACTACCATACCTGGCCTAAACTTCTAGACTTCCAGTTTTAGGAACAAATACATTCCTTTATGTTTTTAAACCAATTTGATTGGGTTTCTGTCAACTGCAGATTTCAAAGTCCTGCCTGGACAGTGTACTTGACCTAGCCCCTGGGTGCCTTTTCTCAGTACTTCCAACCTCTCACTGCTCTCTCCCTTCACATGGTGCCTCTCCCTGCCCACAGCATCCTACCACAGTTTCCATGGGCCCTGTGCCACCACCTCACATCCTGGCCTGGGGGGATCTTCCTGCCCTTGTCTTGGCTCTCAGCACAGGCTCCTATCCAGAAAAATCTGGCAAATCTCTAAGAGTGACCAAGTTCCCGAGATGGACTCTGGAGGTGGCCAGCTGAGTTCTCAGATTCCTTGTTGTGTGTAAAAACCTTAAGGAACCTGTTATTCTGAGACGTGCCCCAGACTAGAAGGGGAAATTAGATGCTCAGGAAAGTTCTCAAAGAACCCACTCTCAGTCAAGGCCCAGAGAGCTATCAGGAATTTGGGGACATATCTATAGCCCCTGAGATCAATGCCATTCACTTGTCACTGAGTGACCACTGAGCCCACCAGGAGCTGGGGTCTCTGCCAGGCCCTCAAAGGCAGGTGAAAGAGTCCAGACCACCAAAGAAGGCAGTCCTGCCCGCCCCAGCCTTCTGCTTGTCAGGGGCTGGCTGTACCTTGGGACAGCAACCCTGAGTCACATACAGATGGACTTGACCCAGGATTCCAAGGCCTTGGCCTTTGATTCGAGAACCTGGATCAGTCACTGGACCTGTGAAATACCCAGTGTGGGGGCATGAAAGTCAGTCCAATGTGAGAGCACCCTGTGTGTGATTCACCCTCTTGTGAATCACCTGGTATGTGGGTGAGTCACCAAGCATGAGTCATTCTGGTGAGAGTCACCTGGTGTATGAGTGAGTCACTGGGTATGAGTAACTGGCATATGAGTGAGTCACTGGGTATGAGTCACCTGGAGTACGAGTGAGTCACTGGGTATGAGTCACCTGGAGTACGAGTGAGTCACTGGGTATGAGTCACCTGGGGTACGAGTGAGTCACAGGGTATGAGTCACCTGGTGTATGAATGAGTCACTGGGTATGAGTCACCTGGCGTATGAGTGAGTCACTGGGTATGAGTGAGTCACTGGGTATGAGTCACCTGGCTTATGAATGAGTCACTGGGTATGAGTCACCTGGCTTATGAGTGAGTCACTGGGTATGAGTCACCTGGCGTATGAGTGAGTCACTGGGTATGAGTCACCTGGGTTATGAGTGAGTCACTGGGTATGAGTCACCTGGCTTATGAGTAAGTCACTGGGTATGAGTCACCTGGAGTACGAGTGAGTCACTGGGTATGAGTCACCTGGCTTATGAGTGAGTCACTGGGTATGAGTCACCTGGAGTACGAGTGAGTCACTGGGTATGAGTCACCTGGCGTATGAGTGAGTCACTGGGTATGAGTCACCTGGCTTATGAGTGAGTCACTGGGTATGAGTCACCTGGTGTATGAGTGAGTCACTGGGTATGAGTCACCTGGTGTATGAGTGAGCTACCAGGTGTCAGTCATACCATAGGTCCAAAGACATAGGGCCCCTCCCCATGGGGACACATGGGCTGCCACCTCTGGACAACGCAAACTAACACTCAGCAGCCACAAGAACTGCTTAACCCAGCTCTTTGGGTTTCCGTGCAGAGAGAGTTTCCCACCCGGCCCTGCCTGCATCCTGTGAGCCTTTCCTTGGTTCTCTACAAGGGGGCCTGGACCCTTCTTCATTCATCTTGACTCCCATGGCCTAAAACAAGGCACAATATGGTGCAGGCTTCTAGAAATCCAGTCATGAAGTCATTAATTCACTCAGCCCCTTTGTCCATTTAGTCAAGAGCCATGAGGAGACCACATGTGGAGTGTGTCTGAGAGACGCCCCAGAAGCCCCATTCAGCTGGGCCTCAGACTCAGAAGACAGGCTCCTGCAGGGGTCTCCACACCAGGCAGTAACGCGGATGTCTGTGCAGGAGTCCGGCTGAGCTGCTCTTGCCCCAGTGACTCACACATCCCAAGTCAGAGCCGTTTCCTCTCCCACCACACACATACACCAGAGGACCAGGATGGCCACATACAGGCTCCAGGGGGCAACGGAAGACCCACAGCCCACAAGATGGTCCCTGGAACTTCTGAAGTCCTGTGGGGTAGACTTGCTGGGGACCCCTCCCCAGGAAAGGGAGCATTCCCTAAGCAGACCCCAATTCTGTTCAGCAAGAGGGCTTCATGAACAGGGTTTCTGGGTCTTGGTGCTGCCTCTTGTGGGGAACGCTCCTTTTCTGTTATCCCTCTCAGCCACCTCTGAAGGGCGTATGAAACGGTGCCCTTTTCCAGGGCCCATCCTATCTGCTCCCTGCGGAGGGTTGATCCAGAGATCATTATGAACCTTAGTTACAAAACCTTTTGATCCACACTTTTGATTTCTTTGGCAAGACATCTCTCTCAGCAACCTAACAATCCAGTCTGCTTCTTATCTATTTACTTCTAGTAACTCCATGTACCACGATCACACAGAGTTCTTCCAGAGAAAAGCCTCCCCTCCCCTCTCTTCCTCTCTCTCCAGCCCTTCCACCCCAACCCCTTAAGTTTCACTTTTCTTTCTCCGTGGCCTATCTTAACCAACTAAACGGATTTGTTGGTTGTCACCTTAATCCCTTCAGAGATTTTAAACAACGGGAGTGATAATTTTGGTACTTACTATAAGTCTGAGGGGTTTTTTTGTTTGTTTTGGTTTTTTGAGACAGAATATCACTTATTAACCCTGGGTAGAGTGCCGTGGCGTCACACAGTTCACAGCAACCTCCAGCTCCTGGGCTTAGGCGATTCTCTTGCCTCAGCCTCCCAAGTAGCTGGGACTACAGGCACCCACCATGATGTCCAGCTATTTTTCTGTTGCAGTTTGGCCGGGGCTGGGTTTGAACCCACCACCCTCTGTATATGGGGCCAGCACCCTACTCACTGAGCCACAGGTGCCACCCTATAAGTCTGAGTTTTATCTGTCCTTTTTTTGCTCAAGCATTTCTCAATATTAATTTTTACTGTTTGGAACTGAAACGCTGTTACCTTGACCAACTGTACAAGTCCCTGGATTTTTCAACTCTCTATTCTCTTTAATTTTCAGGGGACACACACTACCAATTCTGCTTTGTGAACTCTTCCTTTAAACCAGGAGTTCTTTGGGGAATGACACATTTTTGCAGCTATCACAAGGAGTGTTGTGACCAAATATTTCACCAGCACACAGAGTGGACGACTGTCCTCCCAGTCCCTGATGTCCTTTCCCGTGGTAGTGAAAACTCAGGGAGGAGTAAATTGAGTAAGTGGGGAATATATGGGGACAGCAAAATTAGCCAGAATAATCTGAGATGCCTATTAGACCCACACTGTGACTCCTTCCCGTTCAGGTATGAGGTTAATGATGACGATTTCAATGTGGAAGTTACTGAACTCTTGCTTGTGTGCATACCGAGAAACATGAATAAATAAAGGATGGTTTTATCCTGAAAGTAATTTTTTAGTTTAAAAATCTCCTAAATGAAGCATTTTTAAAACCAAACACTGGAGAATTTGTTACTCTCATTGCAACCCTTTCCCAGTTTTCAGCCCCACCCTTCTACCACGAGCAGCATGGCCTCCAAGAACTCCAGTACCAGGAGAAACAATTCCATCTCCAAGTTTGCCAGAGAAGATAAAAGCCAGGGAGTCTCCGGTCACCCAACATGATCCGTATTCATTTAAGGTTTACCAATCTCCGGCTGTGTGACTATAAATTAAATGCACCATGCCTCTTTTATTATAGACACTCTGAAATATTAAAGAAGGTTAATAATTAAAGCTAATCTTGAACCAGTTCAAAGCTCCAGCACTAATGATTTGGGCCACTCGGTTATTTCTGAAACTTCCCTATCATGTGGGTTCCCTCCGCATCAGTCCCCATGTCACCCCTGAGCACAGACACTCTGAAAATAACAATATGAGCTGCATCACTTCCATACATCTTTGGAGATAATTCTGGAAGCTCACAGAGGCTTTGCTCATAGCTTTCGCTCTTCTAGGCTCAGGTAAACCATCCCTTTGAAGTACTCAGGGTCTTCTTTTCTCAAAACAGACATGAGTAAGAGTGTCATCCATGTACACCAGCAAGTTAGCAACATGGCATTTAAACATTTCACCGTCCAGGTAAATCATCTGATGCCTGAGTCCCAGCCTGAATGAAGTATCTACTGTGCATCTTTTTCCAAGCTCTGCTTTAAATCTAGGTATTCATCAACCCGGTCAAAACACGGCACCATATGCCTGGGACCTGATAAGAGTTCAGTTTTATTCCCAGTCTGACCCAAAGAGACCTCCAAGCATCATAAAACTAAAAAGAAAAATGAGCCTGCACGTTGATTATCTGCTTGACTAATAGAGAGTTGCTTTGCAGGGCACCAAAGATCAGAAGGAACACTACTAGGTCATTCTGCCCAGAACAAGATAGCAAACTTAAAATGCAGGCCATGGCTAAAGGAATAGAAATAGTCCAGGAATGCATTCACCTTGCCAGATGCCTGTTGCCGAATCCTGGGTCCCGGTGAAATACTCCATTGCTGTATGCTCGGGATTGAAGTGAGAAACTGGATTAGTCGGTCTCTGAGCAAATAGCACTGGGACCTACAAGGAGCCACGAGGCTCATAAAATGCCAAGAGGAGAAATATGCTCCCTGCCTAAGTAATCACACAGTGGAATCCAAGTAGATTCTTGTCCTGTTCAATTCTAATTTCCTCAAAATTCTCTCATTCCTTCATTTCCTTGACACTTTTTCATGCAGGCTTTGAGGGAAGGTGGGGTCTCCGTCCTATTACGCCAACTCGTCCTCAGTTGCTCTGTTCATAACTTTTTCTACTACCTGTCCCAGCGTATCATTTTTCATATTCTCCCAGGCCACCCCACCCTAGCCCACAACTTCTGTACCACAATACTCAGGGCTCTTACCTTCCAGAGTCCTTTGACAGCTATGGATTATCTGTTTTTTAAAAAATGCACGTGCCCACATGCACGTACAAAGTTTTCCATTCAGTTCAGGAAAAGCACTGACTCTGGGTTGAGAACCCCCCAGTCATCTGTGTGCTGGTGATTCTCAGCTCCCCACTGCCCACCCAGACCCCTGCCTGGACTCCCAGACTATAAGCCTCTATGAGGATGGTGAGGACGCTGCTTTCCACTGAACCCCTGCACCTGCGTCGTAAGAACCCAACGGACAATTGCTAAATGGTGAAAGAAATCTTATCTTGTAAAATTGCATATTTTTTTAATACAGAGAAAAGTTTGCAAAAGTGCATATAAAGTATAATCTTCATGGTGGAAGAGTGCACTTAGGAAAATGCATTGGAAGGAGACACATCGAAATTTGCCTGTCGGATATTTCTATTTCCAGAGAGTACCATTAAAGGTGATTTTTAAAAGTTTGTTGTTTAAACGTTATTTTGTAATTTTTAAAAAACCGATATACTAATATATTTTAGTCATATTTGCTCTCATGAAACTCTTGGAAGAATGAAGGAATAAATCCCATTCTTCTGTTCTCCTCTGCCAGTCCCCTCCCCGGGACCCTGATACTCCAAGGTCTGGGTCCTATGTTGTGGAGGTCATGGAAGACTTGTTGTGCTTAAGGGTTCCCAAATTGAAATTTTCAGGGTTCCTGAAGTCAACCTGTACCATGCCTTGGTTGGGGAATCTGGGCTCATTAAAGCAGGGGGTCCAGCTGGAGTGGAGCAGAGAAGTAGGATGGATGGATGTGGGCGATCGAGAGGGGTGCAGGCTAGCTCTCCCCCGGGGGGTCTTCCACAAGAGCAGAGACCCATGCTGTAATTGGCTGTGTTATCCACAGGGAGCTGTGCCCTGAGAAATGCAGGCTGAACCCACATTGGAGCTCTCCGAGCAACAGATGCTGGAACCAAGTGCAGTGTAAACCGTGGAGCCCCAGCAAGGCTGACATGCCCCTCGGAGCTCCCACATAGCAGCAGGGCCTCCAACTCTAACTGAGAAACCACATCCCCAATCACCTGGCTTAGTTCAATTTAGAGAAATACAACAAAACCCGAGGCTTTGCCCACGTGGCAAAGACTATCTGCCCTGCCACCCATGTGGAACTGGGTGTTATTTGGTATGCTTGGCTGGTGCTTGTTTTCTGCTGCTTCCCCTGATGGAATCAACCTTTGGATTCTCAGGTGTAAAATACCTAAGGCTGAAAGCACCATGGGAAGAAGCCAGTGGCCTGTCTGCAAGCTGGCTCCTTGGAGCCCACCACAGAAGCAGAGCGGAGCAGGCCCCTCTGCACACCTGGCTGCCCACAGCCCCCCAGAGCAGTTTGGGTTTTGCATCTCATGGAATGCAGTTCTCTAGCAGAATCCGTTCACCAGAGGAAACACTAGCCTCCCACCCCACCAGTCCTGAAAGAGAAAGTTATTTCTTGCCCTGGAGAAATACAACAGAGCACAGACTAGAGGCCGAGATTTTTTTTTTTAATTTTTCGCTCTTTAAAAATTTCAGATTAATATGAACATACATACAATTAGGTTGCATTTGTTAGGTGTAGTCCGAGTTGCGATGGAGCCTTTCACCCAGGAGGTGTGCCATGTACCCCTGCATTGTACCTCATAGGCGGGAGCTTCCCAAGCCTCCTCTCTCCTCCCCTCTTCTTGAATTTAAATGTTCTTCCCCTATTCCAGCCTGTTGTTGCTTATCCACTAGTTTCATGTCAGTACTGAGTTCACTGGGCACTGCTTTTCCATTCTTGAGACACTTAGAACGCTCTCCAAATCCTTCCAGGTAAATACAAAAGGTTGAAGTTTTCATCTTTCTTTTTCTTTTTCTTTTTTTTTAGGATATACA
The DNA here is from genome assembly GCA_963574655.1 of Perodicticus potto. Classification (NCBI taxonomy): domain Eukaryota; kingdom Metazoa; phylum Chordata; class Mammalia; order Primates; family Lorisidae; genus Perodicticus; species Perodicticus potto. The sequence goes on along the minus strand of CAUYRH010035263.1, from coordinate 229 downwards.
CATTTTAAATTTTAATTGGTAATGATGAAGTATATATTGAGATTTGCAAATGAATATTTTTGTTATGATTTATTTCTAGCAGCACTGCTTTGTCCTTCCTTTTGATTAGTTTAAAGAACCAGTACATTGTACCCCATGATGGCACTAATGTACACAGCTATGATTTAATAAAAAAGAAAATAAATAAAGAACGATTTTCAGCATTTCCCAGTGATTCTCTTAAGTCAAA
>CAUYRH010035262.1:0-10734 GCA_963574655.1 Perodicticus potto | reverse complement strand
GAATGTAGGCTTCTAAAGCAATAAATTTTCCTCTCAGGACTGCTTTTGCTGTATCCCATAGGTTTTGGTAATTTGTGTCTTCATTGTTGTTATACTCAAGGAAGTTAATGATTTCCTTTTTTATTTCTTCCTGCACCCAAGTTTCATTCAGCATAAGGTTGTTTAATTTCCATGCCTTTGTGTAAGGTTGAGCATTTTTGTTGGAGTTGAGTTCACTTTTAGTGCCTGTGGTCTGAAAAGATGCAAGGTAGAATTTCAATTCTTTTGATCCTTCTGAGATTTGTTTTCTGTCCTAGGCTATGGTCAATTTTGGAGAATGTTCCATGGGATGATGAGAAGAATGTATATTCTATATCTTTGGGATGGAGCATTCTATATACATCTACCAAGCACAATTGTTCTAAAATCTCATTTATGTCTCTAATATCTTTATTTAATTTCTGTTTAGAGGATCTGTCCAGCTCTGAGAGAGGGGTATTGAAATCCCCTGTTATTATGGTGTTATTGGATATCGTATTGCTCAAACTAAGCAGGATCTGTTTCACGAATCTGGGAGCATTTAAATTGGGTGCACAAATATTTAAAATTGAAATGTCTTCTTGTTGTATTTTTCCCTTAAACAATATAAAGTGACCATCATTATCTTTTTTTGACTTAAGTTGCTTTAAATCCACATGTATCTGAGAATAAGATTGCAACTCCTCTTTTTTTCTGAGTTTCATTTGCCTGAAAAATTGACTTCCAACACTTAACTCTGAGTTTTAATTTGTCTTTTGACGTGAGGTGAGTTTCCTGCAGACAGCAGATAGATGGCTTGTGTTTTTTAATCCAATCAGCCAATCAATGCCTCTTCAGTGGGGAATTCAAGCCATTGACATTTATTGAGATAATTGATAAATGTGATAAGCATTCTATTCAACTTATTTTGTGAACGTCCGTTGGTTAGTTTTGTCTTTTGCATCATTGGGGAAATGAGTTTCTGTCCTATAATTTTCTGGGTGTTTACTTTGCTGAAGGTCCATTGTGATAGTCAGTATGTAGGACAGGTTGAAATATTTCCTGTAAAACTGGTCTTGTTGTGACAAATTTCCTCAATGTTTGCATATCAATAAAAGATTTGATTTCTTTATCAATTTTAAAGCTTAGCTTGGTGGGGTATAGAATTCTTGGCTGGAATTTTTTCTGTTTAAGTAAGTTAAAGATAGATGACCATTGTCTACTGGCTTGAAAAGTTTCGTAAGAGAAGTCTGTGGTCACCCTGATAGATTTGCCCCTGTAGGTCAGTTTGCACTTACTCCTGGCAGTTTGCAAGATCTTTTCTTTTGTCTTAACTTTGGATAAAGTCATCACAATGTGCCTTGGAGAAGTTCTATTTGTGTTGAGGTGACCAGGGAACCAATATCCCTCTGAGAGGAGTATGTCAGAATCTTTGATAATATTTGGGAAATTTTCATTTACAATATTCTCTAGAATGGCTTTCATTCCTCTGGGACATTCTTCTTCTCCTTCAGGGATACCTATACCTCATATGTTTGAACGCTTCATAAAGTCCCATAATTCTTTCAGTGAACGTTCTTCTTTCTCTCTCTTCTTTTCGGCTTCTTTAACTATCTGAGTTATCTCAAGAGCCTTATCCTCTACCTCTGAGATTCTTTTTTCTGCATGGTCTAATCAGTTGTTAATACTTTCTATTGCATCCTTAAGTTCCCTAATTGACTGCTTCAGCTTCTTCAGCTCTGCTATATCCTTTTTATATTCTTCATATCATTCATCTCTTATTTGATTCTGTTTTTGAATTTCCTTTTGGTTATTATCCACTTTCTCAGCAATTTCTTTCATTGCTTTTTGATTTTTTTCCACTTTCTTAGCAATTTCCTTCATTATTTTCATTATCTGAACTTTAAATTCCCCTTATGTCATTTCTAACATGTCGATATAGGAGGGACCTTCCATGGTAGCTATCTCACAATCCCTAGAAGGGGTTGCTCTGGCCTGGGATTTCATGTTGCCAGAATTTTTCCACTGATTCTTCCTCATGAGTGCTTTTTTGTATCTGTTTCCTTACCCTAATTTTCCTTTCACTTCTTTTTGCTCTTTATGTTGCTGTGGCACTGGCCAGACGTTTTAATGATTCCTTCTGGTACAAGACCAGAAGGATGAAAAGATTAAAGAGCAAGAAGGGAACAAGGATTTAAAGAAGAAAGGGAAAAAGAAAAAAGAGAGAGAGAGAAAGAAGAGGGAGTGAGTAAAAAGAATTATTGACAAAAAGAAAAGAGGCAGTGAAAGAGAGAAACAGGAGAAATATAGGTGTGTAGTAGGGTACTAGGGCCAAAACTTAGAGAATCCCTACCTCTGGGGGTGCTGGGTTGGGTGATTCCCTTGAGGTCAACAGCTCTTAGCCAGCCAGTTCAGATACAGTACCCCACCTCCACCAGGTAGAGGGGAAAGACAAAAACACTGTAAATCAACCCAAAAGAAACAAACAAAAACCCTTATGATATAGAATTGGGGGGGGGATAATAGGGACAAAAACACTAACAAAAATGAAATTCTATTTGTTGAAGAAGGCAAAAATGGAAGATTGTATTTAAACTAGAACGGTGGAAAAAAAAAAAAAAGAAAAAAATGTCAAGGAAACATGTTAAAATTAAAAAAACAAAAACAAAAACCCTACAACCAAGCAGTATATGTATCTTTCTAAGTATTGACCAGGCAGCAGGTGATCTTCTGAGGTATGAGATGTTAATCACCATGTGATACAGCTGTACAAGGTGGGAGCTGGAGGCCTCTGCTGATTACTCAGACCCTGCAGGTTCGGGAGCCCAAATAACTCCTCAGCCCACTCAAAAGACACTCCAAGCCATGCACCTTGGCCAAGCAGAAGCTTTCCAGGGACAGCACTTATCCCAGGGATCTCTCCTGGCATGGTTGCCTGCTTATCCAGTGCACCAAGTCCAGTCTCCCCCTCTGTCCCTGAGGGCCACAGCTGTCAATCTGCCAAACACTTGGATCTGCACACTTCCTCAGTGGCACAATCCCTGCTTTGGGCAGCTCAGTCAAGAGATTACTCGCCCCAGGTCTCCCGGTGAATCCCGGTGCTGCAACACACAGGGGCAGCCCACAGATGAATGTTATTAGCTCCCTTCCGGCTCATTGGCTCAGTCTGGGGCCCCAGAAAACACCCAAAGTCATCCACACACTGGTCCAAGATCTCCCAAGACAGTTCAATCGAGTATCCAAGTCCAAAAAAAAAAAAAAAAAAACCAAAACAGCCCCCAGGTAAGGCTTTTCCTGCTTGCAAACTAGTCCTTGCTGTAGTTATAGCTGCAGACAGCCTCTGACTGAAAAAACGCACCCACCACTTGCCAGTTTTCCACCACTTTGGTCCTCCTAGTGGGGTCCAGAAGTCTCTCACTGACCTCCTGTATCACCAAAGGGGAGCCTCTGTGCCAAACCCACTAGCCAGAGATGCCTGAGGTCCTCTTTCCCCACTCTCACTGTGCCTGGCTGCACAGTAGCTGCTACTCAGCTGCCATATTTCTCCTGCACCACCAGTACTCCATGTATTTACAACATGAAATGTCAATGAGTTTTCCAGCTTAAAATTTTAAAAATACATAAGAAACCACTATCATGCAAAGAAACTAATAATACTCCTAGGTTGTATGTATATATATATATATTCATTTCAATAGCAACATGTATTACTGTAATCAGTAAAAATGATTTTAATATCTCCTATTCGTACATACAACAGGAAATAGGCATTTATAATATCAATCTCAATTCTTATGTGCTCAAGTATAACTGTGTTTATTGTATCAACATATTGCTCTAGTTTTTAAAAAGATATGAAACATACAGCATCAGATGCAAGCCAATTTATTATGTGAAAGTTGCAGTTATATAATTTTTCTTAAATGCCAGTTAATGTTTGGTGTGAAAGGAAGGCATTTTCTCTGTGAAACCTTCTGAGGGTTTAACCTTCATTTTTTTCCTTCCTTCCATTCGTCACTGCCCACCCTGCCAACTTGGGAGCAATACCACATATTCTATCATCCTGTCAACCCCCTACTAGGGTGAGGCACATCTGGTGGTAACTTCCACCCACAGAAGACCAAATACAGTGCTGCTTTTTGCTATAGACTTAAGCCCCAAGAAGCAATCACCAATTTCACATTAGGTAGCACTTTATAACAATGATAGTCACTGACATTTTTCATTGTACTTTACATACACATTCATAGTGATTAAGAACTCAATTTTTAAAATCATACTACATGATTAAAAAAACTCTTCCTATTGGGATAATAAACTAAACCTCACTGTGCTTCCATTTCCTCACCAGACAAATTAGACTGGTAGCTCTGTCTACAACACAGGATTCTGAGAAGTATTAAAAGAAAAAATCCAGATGATGGCCTTAGCTACAGCCTCTACTACTATTATTGCTATTTCTTCAGCCTCACAAAAAAAGTGGGAATTTCCCCCCATTTTTCAGGAAAGAAAACATACTCTGAATGGCTAAATGACCTACCCAAGGTCTCATAACCAACAATAGGCAAAGGCCAACAAATTCAAAGCGCTATGTGTTCTTTGAAGATTGGTGCTTTTTTTGTTCAAACGTGCTACTTCTTTGAGAAAGAAAAGTGAAAAAGCAGTAGAGAGGGAAGGGAAATAAACTAGGGATTAGATTAGATTTGGGGCTATCATCCTGCCCAATCACATTTTCACTCAAAATGTTACTTGGAGACCCTTGCGGCCGGTGGCAATGCCCTCTAGATCCCTGCTGGCTCCTGTGACCTACACACAACAGTACCCCAGACTGGTGGCACCACTCCTGACAGTGGGAGCACCACCCTGACAGTGATGGTAGCTCCATGGTCTCTCCCACTGGTGTCAAATTGAGCTGCCAGTGGACCCCACTGCCTAGATGCTGAAGAACTTTTGAACTCTCCCACCTTATCAGTGTGTGTTGATTGGGACAATTGGTTTTGAACACTTGACCTGGGCTGATCACCCAGTGACCCACCAAGGTTGTACCCTGGTTGTGTTGTTATGGTAGTGTGGGATTCTCCCCTTCCAGTAGTTGCCTGTGGGGGGGCGGGATATCTTAGTTGCTTATATATCTCCATGGCTGAGATTTCAGCCCAAAGCCACTGATTCACTAGGATTGGACAGAGACTAGCTGAATACTGGTCAGCACATCTAGCCCCCCCACACCAAGCAGGTGGCCAGAGTTTCAGGCAGTAGTTCTAAATGGGACCTTTGTAAAGCTCTAAGGGAAAAGCAGAAATCACCAGTCCCAGTTCTTTGGTAAATGGCTGGTTAATCACAACTCCAGGAGCCCTCAATTCAATTTTACCTTACCAGCTTTTCTAGCCAAATATGAAAAATAATCATGGGGCAGAATCAGTGGAAAAACTGGCAACATGAATAATTAGAGTAGATCAACTCCCCCAAGGAATGACAAAGAAGACACAACAGAAGAGCCCATTCATAAACAAATGGCTGGGATGTCAGAAATCAAACTCAGAATTTGGATTGCAAATAAGATTAACAGAATTGAGGTAAAGATGGAATTAGAAATTCAAGGAGCAATTGAAAAGTTGTCTCAAGAAGTCAAAGACAAAATCACCAAAGATTTTGACACATTGAGGCAAGAACTTGCAGCCCTCAAAGATCTTAGAAATACAGAAGAATCTCTCAGTAACAGAATGGAGCAGGCAGAAGATAGGATCTCTGACATTAAAGAGAAAACTTTTGAATGCTTCCAAACACTCAAAGAGGACCAATTGGGAATTGTCTAGAATAGCCTTGGAGCAGAGTCTCGGATGCTTCAGCATACTGCTTCTCAGGGTGTTGCTGGTTTGGCCACAAAGGAAGCAAATGACTGACCTGGGAATCACGAGCAGTAATATGTCCGGATCTGTGAAAATCAGCCCCTTTCTGTAAATAAGTTTAGACAAACAGGGTCTGAGAATAGCTGATTTTTCAGGGAACTCATGCTATACTTATCCTAAAAATCTTTTAGCACAGGGTCCTTGAGTTCAATCTCAGTCTGATATTAGCCAGCAAGGTGATTTTTCTCCCTCAACTATAAAATGAAGACAGATTATTCAAAAGTCCTTTTAACAGCTAGGCTCGCCTCAGTGTCACTTCCCTTACTCCACTGGTTGAAGTGATCACAGGCTACCCCAGATTCAAAGCAAGGAGAAAAAGACCTCACCTCTGGATAGAAAGAGAATCACAGAATTTGTGGCCACTTTTCATATTCCACAATGAGTAGCATAGGAGTAAGAAGAAATTTGAAGTATCATCAATTTGACTGCAAAGCTGTTATTTCTGTGGAATTACCATTCTCCAGCCTCATATTTCTTCTTCCCTATATCTATACCTCTTCCTTGATTAAGACTCACCCAATATGCACTGACAGGTGTAAGCCTTCTCACTAACTGACATGCAAAATGATAATATTTTGCACAGCACCTTGATTGAGCCATTCATCCAAGAACATCCAAATCTTCTGCAAATAATAATTAAGCCTCTGCACCCCAGTGATGCACCATTATCTTCTCTTTAGTGAGGGGGAAGCACAGCACACAGGAGAGTGAGTTTGCCAAGGTCACAGGAGTTGGTGACAGAGCCGAGAAGCAATCTACAGCATCAGCAGCTCAATCTAGGCATCCACATTTCCTACCACCAGTGGCACCAGACCTAGGGATTCAAGGGAAGTCCTGCCTTCCCATTTTCCCAGTGGTTTGCTCTCCCCTTGCCCTTCAGCATCATTACTGTTCTTGCTTCCTATGACATCTCTGAATCCAGACTTCTGTAAAGGCATACGGAGACTGTCCAGATCTGCACATTCCTTGCTTCAGACCCAGTGTCTTCTCTGATTACTCAGGAAGTCATGCACAATTACACAGAGCAGTGAGCACAGTGAGGTCCTGGAGTTGTGTGTTCATCTTCACTGGGCATAGCTCATTTGCTTTGCTGTCATATAGCAAGAAATCCCAGAGAAAAGGAAGGAAAAATAATTATGGGGAAAGGGGAGTGAGAGAGAGAGAGCGTGACTGTAAATGATATGCCACATTCAGAATGTATCATTGAGCTTTTGGCAAACTATTGACTCCTGCCTGATCTTTGTCAAATCATAAAAAGCAAGTGCTATGCCAGCTGCTAACACTTCTTGGAATTAACTCTTTGGATAAGTAGAAACAAGAACAGATATATCACCTTTTATTGGTGGACCTCTCCTCTCTGCTATCTCTGTCCTGGAGCCATTGTTTACCCATACCTTGATCATTAATAATCATTTTCTAACTGATCTTTCTGTATCTATCCCACTCCCAGCAACTCTATCCTACTGAGAAAAGAGAGAAAAAAAATTGTGGTGTCACCAAATTCTACCAGTTTAATTTTAGAATTGCAAAGTCTTTTAAAATAGGAGTTAGAAGGGATTTAGAAGTTATTGAGCATAACACCTTCATGTGACAGGTAGAAGAAGTGAGATGTCACTAAAAGATGGTTATCTGAATACCATGTAAACTTGGATTTACCATTTAGCCTCTCCAAATCTTAGTTATCCCACCATCTACCAAAAGTGGATAACCCATAGCACCCATCTCCTGGTCTAATAGGGAGAACTTAATAGAATCATGCCCATAAAATATTTATACTTTTTAACTACATTACTGAAGAAAACATTTGCTCAAGTTCACCCAGAAAGTCAATGACAGAGTTGAGCCTAAAATTCAAGACTTTTAAATTCTACTTCACTGATCCATTAAATAAATATTACCACAAGACTGCTGTTGGGCACTATAGTCAGCATAGAAACTGAGTGATGAAGCTTCCCTTACTAGAGTTTACAATTTAGAGAAATAGAATTTATACTTACTACACTTGTGATGAATGTTAGGAAGGAGAAGTGGGGGGTACTATAAAATTGTATGAGCAAAAACTTAAGCTGGGCCAGGGAAGGGAGGGAATATTTTCCTCCTGCCATGATCTGTCACTGAAGGGTGATCAGGCATTGACAGAAGATGGGTAAGCAGGCAGGTGGGTGAATGAGTGCAGGGACACCAAGCAGAAGAGTAATGTGTGTGTGAAAAAGCACTGCTGAAGTTGGAGCATGCTCATTTTCATCTCCAACATTCCTGTTAGACCATGTTTCTGCCCAGAAGAAAAAAGTTCACCCCTTCCAAAAAGTCTTGAAAGTGTGGTGGGGGGCTAAGCTAAGTGTGGTGGGGGTCCCTGTGGAGGGGGACCACAGTTCTCTGTTTCTGTCCAGAGCTCTGTAAGTATCCTTCAGATCCTTTCAGGGTGGAAATCTGAACTTGCTTACAAAATGAATTAGGCAATGGTGAAATAAAAGTATTTGCTCACACAAGTATGTTAGATTCTGCTTGCCTAGTTTTACTGCTGTGATAACTAGAATGCAAGTTGGAAATCAGCAAGTTACTCAGGAAGAGAGATGGGTGAGGAAGAGATGTATTCAGCAGAGAGTCCACAAAACTTATACTAGGGCTTTAAAAAAAGTGGACACAAGGGAGGAGCCGAGATGGCGGTCTGTAGCCAGCTTTCCACAGATGCTCCCATCCAGAAGGAGAGTTAAAGGACAGAAATTTAGCAAGAAAGCCAATGGTTTGGAACTGAGCCAAAAGAGAAGGTCGAAGAACCACATCAATCCTGCTGGAGCGACCTGCAACCCCAAGGATACAAATAAAAGGTACAGAACACATTGCCAAGCAGATGGGAGTCCCCTCCCCCCATGAGATCGGCTTGCAGCATACTCCATACCTCCATACAAACAAGCGAGCAGAGTTCAGATGTCCTCCCACTCTACCCCACGGGAGAGACCATCTAAAAACCAGACCTCCTTCCCCTACTAGGGTGCCATGGCACTCTCCTGCCAGGCATAAAACTGTATAAAACTGTATATATTCTCTACCTGCAAGTTGGAACTCCCAGCACGCCCCTCCACTCTCACCCTGAGGTCTGGAGGTCTGTCCTCCAAGGAATCCAGATTCTTGGACATTTTCTCAAGGGGTGTGGACAGGGTGCAAGCTGTTGCTGATCTGTGCTGTTTTTCCAGCTCAGGAGTGGCAAGAGGAAAGTGAGCTGAGAAGAGGCTGAACTGGAGAGGCAGTCCCCTGAGTCACTGAGCGGCAGTGGCAGCAATGTCTGTGGGCCTCGCACCCCTGGAGATGTTTTCAGGAGACACTCCCACTCTCTCTGGGTGGCCAGTGGAAGCTGGCTTCTCTGGTGGCAGCCATCAACAGAGTGGTCCTGTGTCAGAGGGGCAGAACTCGAGAGTGAAGGATATGCCTGAGGCGGTACCGGGACTGGCTGGGGTAGAGTGTGCGGATTAGAATATACGGGCTGAGAAAACTTTTCTAAATTTTGGCAGCACCTGGCCCAAAGGGGGTGACAGCTGAGACAAAGGGCTGAAGCTCACAGACTGAGTCAGGACTATTAGCAGCCCAGCTTCACTTCCACAGGGCAGAAATTCTGAGAACTTTTTCTGTTTTATCAGCAACATCAATCAGAGACAGGGCTGGAACGGGGCTGAGTGAATTGCCCCAGCCCCTATCAAGTACCTAGGTTGTCAGGCCTCACCTTGCCCCTGCCAACACTGGCAGAAACTGGTGGACTGGCCAAAAAGCCACAGAGCCCTTTGTGACCTAGGCAGGCGCAAACCTCTAGAGCATCTGCTCATTGGAGGGAACTGGATCACAGCCCTGCAGGGTTACCAGAGATTGGGTATGACAGAGGGGCAAGGTGGGGAAGGAGGCATCAACCTTCCCAGACTAATTTACTGGCTGGGGGGCCCTCCTGAGCTCACAGAGCCTTGGAGTGAGTTACACTAGAGCTGCCAGCAGACTCCTGCTATCTAGTCACCAGAGACTTTTCAACTCTTTGATTTGAGGTTGGTACTGGCTGGGACAAATGATTGGGACCTCTTCAACTGGCCCAGTCACCCGAGGACTTTCCAACGTGTTACACTGGGATACTGCAAAGGCAGTCCTAAGAGGGAACTTATAGCATTGTAAGCCTTCCTCAAAAGAATGGAAAGAGGGGAAGTTCACAACCTAATGGGACACCTCAAGCAATTGGAAAAGGAAAAACATTCCAACCCCAAACCCAGCAGAAGAGAAAACTATACAAAATCTCCCTAAAAAGAAAAGCCCGGGACTAGATGTTTTCATGTCAGAATTCTACCAAACCTTTCAAGAGGAACTTGTACCTATATTCCTCAACCTTTTTAAAAATATAGAAAAAGATGGAATACTACCCAACACATTCTATGAAGCAAATATCACCTTTATCCCTATACCAGGAAAAGACCCAACAAGAAAAGAAAACTACATAGCCATATCACTAATGAATATTGATGCAATAATATTCAATAAGATCCTAACAAACAGAATCCAGCAACACATCAAAAAAATTATACATGACAACCAAGTAGGCTTTATCCCAGGATCTCAAGACTGGTTCAATATACGTAAATCCATAAATGTAATTCAGCACATAAACAAATTAAAAAATAAAGACCATATGATTCTCTCAATTGATGCACAAAAAGCTTTTGATAACATCCAGCATCCCTTCATGATCAGAACACTTAAGAAAATTGGAATAGAAGGGACATTTCTTAAACTAATAGAGGCCATCTACAGCAAACCCACAGCCAATATTGTATTGAATGGAGTTAAATTGAAATCATTT
>CAUYRH010035261.1:0-34205 GCA_963574655.1 Perodicticus potto | reverse complement strand
TGCCGTGGCATCACAGCTGACAGCAACCTCCAATTCCTGGGCTCAAGCGAGTCTCTTGCCTCCGCCTCCCAAGTAGCTGGGACTACAGGCACCCACCACAACGCCCGGCCATTTTTTGGTTGCAGCCGTCATTGTTGTTTGACGGGCCCGGGCTGGATTCGAACCCGCTAGCTCAGATGTACATGGCTGGCGCCTTAGCCAGTTGAGCCACAGGCACCGAGCCAAGGCTAACAACTCTTGAAAGACTCTTCCCATACAGAGCTTGCTGAAAATATACAGACCACATTTCTTAAGACAGGATGAATACTACATTTCTAGAAAGACCAGGCTGAAAGGAAGCAAAGACTTATTGACTCTCTAGACTGATAAAGGTTAGGGATCATCTTTTAAAATGGTTCACTGGATGCAAGGGAGTCAACTAAGAGCTTCTATATATTGTGGCTGTTATTAATTTTTCTTTTTTTTTTTTTTTTTGAGACAGAGCCTCAAGCTGTCACCCTGGATAGAGTGCTGTGCCATCACAGCTCACAGCAACCTCCAATTCCTGGGCTCAAGCAAGTCTCTTGCCTCCACCTCCCAAGTAGCTGGGACTACAGGCGCCCGCCACAACGCCCGGCCATTTTTTTTTTTTTTTTTTTTTTTTGGTTGCAGTCGTCATTGTTGTTTGGCGGGCCCAGGCTGGATTCGAACCCGCCAGCTCAGGTGTACGTGGCTGGCGCCTTAGCCCGTTGAGCCACAGGCGCCGAGCCGGCTGTTATGAAATTTTTGAAGCATAAACTAAAACTTGCAATCCCTGAAGCTGATTTATTGTGTGTTTAACTCCTGAAGTTTAACCCCTAAAGTGAGCCGTTCTTTAAAGAACAATTCCCTTCTCTTCTCTTGAACGTGGCAGTGGTAACCAACAACATCAAGAACTATAACTATTTTTAGTAACTTCACAAAGCATTCATGAAGCTTTCCAAACAAGGAAAAAACCCTCCATTCAAGAAACCCAAATTCTGTTCTTCTCCAACAAATACCATATACTTGTCAGAAATATACTTCAGGTCATTTGCCACCAATTATACATGATCACAGACAATTTTATAATCCTAAGCGTTCTTTTGCGACTCACCTCAATCACTCTGAAAGTCTATTCAGCAAAAGCCAATAAACCACTGTGCCCCACCACGGAAAGTTTTGATACCAGGACTGAACATAAATAACGGACTCCTTTGTCTTCTTTCTACTCCTTAATTGTGCCCCACAGCGCAGTTTCCCTGGCGCACAATCTCTTATTTTGACATCAGGCGTTTAAAAATGTATTACCTGTTGTGTACCCGAAAGGGACTAGTAACGTATTAGTAACAAGTTTGCAGAACACGCCATACTAGAGAAAGCGTTGTGTACCCTCCAAAAATAAAAATTCACAGACCGCTGTCCGTCCTCTCGGAGTTCTGTAAGCGTGCAGCAACACCACAGACCACCTAGAAGCCCACCTCGTACGCCGCAGGCTTTATATTTAAAGGGATGAAGACGGGACTGCGTATTCTGACTTCTCAAAGAAAAGAAGGACCGCTCCCCTCCCGCCGCAGCAGGAGGAATTCCCCCCGTAATGGCTCCACACCCAGGAAACAGCAGGCTACGGCCGGGGCCCCTCCTCTCTCTCTGGGCTAGGCCGGGGCCCCTCCGTAGGCGCAGGTCGGAAACCCTTCTCCCCAGCCAGTTAGGCGTTCGTTCTTGGCACTGGCTCGCCTTCGCCACTGGCGCCCGCCGCCCCTACTCTGCTCCCCGCCAGGTGACAAACCCGCGCGCCCACCTACCTCGGCCGCTCGTAGCCCAGCCCCTCAGCGCGTCCAGGGGCTTCCCATCGGCTGGGAACCTGACGCTGGCACCGTTCCCTCCCCAGCCCGCCGCCTCTGCACAGAGCAGAGGACAGGCGACCGGCAGGCAGCGAGGGCCGCGGCAAGGCAGGCGCAAGCTCCCAGCTCTGGCTGCGGCCACCTCGCGCGGTCCAGACCCAGGTACAGAAAGCGCAGGCCCCTCCAGCGTCGTAGTGCGAGGCGGCGGGCGCGAGCTCGCGAGGGACGTGCACACGCACGTACGCAAACATCGCGAGACCCAGCTAGCGGACGCCTGGCACACAGGATTGGGGAGGGATCCCAGACAACTGAGCTGCATTTGAGGTTGGTGACCGGCTGCTTGGGTAGGTTGAAGCTTGAGCAGGTTGAGGCTTGAGCTACTTGGGTTGTGGTGTAGACCATTTTTTTGGAGGGACCCACCAAAAGGGGAATTAATTTCCTTACGTGTCCCCTCCCCCCCAATTCTATGATGTTTGAACTACTGCTGACCCCATTTCTCAGATTATAGGAATAATTGGTGTCCAGGATTTGAACCCATCAGTTTCTTTCTAGAGACTGTTATTGATACTGGCAAAAAGATTATTAATGCATTATTGTGGTAGATGCTGCCAAAAGCATGTGCAAAGAACTCAGCCTCCGCTCTTTCATTTGGATGAACAGGGCAAGCTCCCCCCCACCCTCCTTAAACAAAATGGGAATATTCAAATAATTGCAGGAATTGGGGCCCTCAGCTTTAGAAAATGTGATAATCTAAAGCTTCATTTTGTGAGCTCCTTTGATCCGTGATCATAAGAGATGTGTGATCTCTTACTATTGCCATGTTCAACTATCACAGGAAAGGACTGGACAAGAGTGGTTTGCTTACTATTATGTATTAACATTTATTGTGAGATTTCTGGTATCTAAGTCATACACACTCACTTAGAAGAAGGGATTTATTTCCTCACTCCCTCCTGTGAATTTCTGGATGTCACAAAGGAGAGGATCCAGAATTAGGATCAGCTACTGAGAGGAAGACACTTCATTAAGCAGTCAAAAGACTAGAGGAAAGGGTATTGTCCTTTCCCCCCATGCAAGGAAAGTTATTTGAGGAGTAAGTACATAGTACTGGGTTCTACCATAACCATTAATATATCCATCAGCCAGATGTTGCCCTACCATTAGGAAACAAAAAGAGCCACAACTTTTCTGGATGAACACACAACCCAGGAGGTAAATCAAATATATTGATACGTAAAAGTTGAAGAAAGGAGAGGATCAGAACACTCAAGACCGAAGTGTAACAAAGGCGGTGTTGACACTTGGGTACAAATGGAGCTGGTTTCTATCAAGGTCCACCGAACCGTTGTTCTCATTAGGACGTCAAAGATGATGTCTCATTAAAGGGACTCTCTTGGCAGATTCTTCTTATGGGAGTGCCAGCATATTTCTCTCGGGTAGGTCTGTAATTGGGCTGGTTCAAGGACCAGGGAGGACAAGCCTGTAGCATGTGTATCTCTCATCTGAGTGACATCCACCTGTAAATCTCACAGAATACCTTTTCAAGATAGATAGTTGGGCCAACCTAACAAATATAATGCATGAAACAAACAAGCCCATTCATTCAACCTACTGAAAGACTGGAAACTGAGATCAGATCAGCCACGCAAGCAATTTGATCATGCCTACCTGATAAGCTCCAGTATAAAAACTCTGGACACCAAGAATCCAGTTAACTTTGTTGGTTGGGAAGGTAGGATTCTTTGGGCCAGCAGGGTTTCGTAACAACTCTAAACAACATTCCAACTAATTTCCCCCATGAAATACTAGAAAACAGTACAATATGAATTATATATATGTAAATATAGAAAACAGTTAAAATATGCATGCAGATTTGAAAGCTCATTAAGTAGCCTACCAAAAATCAACCTTTCTCTAAGCAAAGCTTTTTTATTCTTCACAAGTGGAATTTCAGAACGTATCATAACACTCCCATTCCATATCATTACTATTCCAAATTCATGTCTGAACTTTTCTTTGAAATGGCATTTGTATATAAAAAACACTTAAAAGAAACTTTTGTACTAACAAGGCTGATAATTTTGAGAACCCAATGGAGGCATAGCCAGAGTAACAGAGGAAGTCAGATAGTCCTGGGTTCAAATGCCTGTCACTTTCCTCTATGGTACTTTGGGCAAGTCACTACTCTTTCCAAAGAAGAAAGATGATGTCTCTTCCCAAAGAAGAAAGAAGTTTCCTCATGTGGGAAATTAAGACAATGTCTTTCTTATAGGACTGAGATATAGATAGTATCTCCCAGTACTGAGAGGTTCATTATACTGTTTTCAAATACTTAAATTTTCCATACGTTTTTAAGCTCATAGAAACTTGTTACATTGTTCTTGAAAATAACCAAATATAAATATTCCCATAAAATATTAAATAAGAATTCATAGGAATATTCACATTAGGGTGCCCGTACCTCAGTGCTTAGTGCACTGGCCACATACTCTGGGGCTAGTGGGTTCAAACCCAGCCCGGGCCTGCTAAACAAAAAAAAAATAGCTGAGTGTTGTGGTGAGCGCCTATAGTTCCAGCTACTAGGGAGACTGAGGCAAGAGAATTGCTGGAGCCCAAGAATTTGAGGTTGCTGTGAGCTATGGTGCCATAGCACTCCACTGAGGGTGACAAAGTGAGACTCTGTCTCAAAAAAAAAAAAAAAAAAAAAAAAGGCACATTAGAATTAAAGGAAATAAGTGATGAAGACTTGCAGATTTGAGTTTTGAGCTTGGATTTGAAGGTGCCAGACACAGACTGGTGGAGTAGAAGCTTAAGTGGCCATGACAGAAGGAACAGAAAGTACGTTTATGCTAGCAGAACCACCTTCACCCACTGACTGCTCCGGGAAGGATTAGAGGTGGGCTTTAAACTGATATTTTACTCTGTAGAGAACTTTGACAAAGCAGTCTAAGCCAGAAAATGTCAGTAGGATCTTCAGCTAGCGTTCTTTAGGGGGAGATCTAGTCACCAAGCTAAAACTGTGCTGACTTAGGAGCTGGCTTTTCTAGGTGATGATTTCAGTAAAAACAGAAGTCACTAGACATTTGGTAAACCATTACCTGGTTGGCATCTGATTAAGAGACTCACTTTAGGTTTACACACTCCCTGACACAGCTGTTCATTTATACTGTATGTTGACCTAGTTTAGAGATTCAATGGAGCAGACAAGTGTTAATAACCATGTGGAACAGTACTTCACCAAAGACTGTGAGTTATCTTCACGATAGTCATTACGAGAAAGGCTGCACGATTAACTCCTTTTTACATAGGAATCTATTACCTTTCTAGGCCAGCTCTAACTTCTAACGTTTGACTTCACATTAAAGCAGCCTCCTATTAATGTCTACCTGCTATACTAGTTTTACTCACTTAAGTCGCACAAGTTAGTCATATGATCCCACTTGCTTCTGTAATATGGTGCTTCATTTAGTTCACTTGCAATGCTCAACTGTGGAGGACAGACCTCTGGAATGCTTTTATTGAATACTACAATAGATATTACAACCACTCTCCACTATCTAGCTCCCTTGTACTTTAGCCATCCCCTTTCCCAAAGTCAGGCATGATCATGACCATATGACTTGCTCTGGTCAATAAAATAACAAATCCTCTAAGATTCTTACCATTAGGACCGTGAAATTCCGGACATTAGAATTGCTGTTATCCTGGATCCTGGAGGAAGAAAAATGTGAATCAGGGCAGGCATATAGTAAAAAATTTAACCTTGACCAAAGAGAGGTCAGGCCTTGGAGTCAGATTATCTAAGCTCTTGGAAATGTCATACTTGAAGCTGTTTTTGTTTGCCTGGGGCCTCAGATCAAGCCAGGTAGTTTAAAATTGTGGGTTAGTGTGGAGGAGTTGAGTCATACACTATCAGCTCCACTTCCTGAGGAATTAGAAACTGAAATTAGCCATATGGCCTGGTATTCATGCCTACGTGATGAGTACCATAAAAACTCTGGATGCCAAGGATCACATTAGGTTCTCTAATTGGGAAGGTTGTATTTTCTAGTAGGCAGGCACAGTAGCACACATAGTAACAGTCAGAAAAGTAACATAGTCCATGACTTTGCAGGGAGAGTACAAGTAAAAGCTCTGAATTTGGAACTTGCCTGAATTCTGCCCTGAGACTCTTCCCCTGGCTGATTATTTTTTCTAGATAGTCTCATTCTGTTGCTCAGGCTAGAGTGCCATGGCATCATCATAGCTCACAGCAACCTCAAATTTCTGGGCTCCAGCAATCTTGCTGCCTCACCATCCCAAGTAACAGAGACTATAGGAACATACCACCATGTTCTGATAAATTTTTCTAATTTTGGTAGAGATGGGGTCTTGCTATTGGCTCAGGCTAGTCTAAAACTCCCAAGCTCAAAGGATCCTCCAACTTTTAGGCCTCCCATAGTGCTAGGATTATAGGTATGAGCCACTGTACCTGACCACCTTAGGTGATTTTCAGCAGTGTCTTTCACTGATAAAGTATGTGTACTTAAAAGATTTCAATGAGTTCTAAGTCCTTCTATTAAATTGAACCTAAGGACAATCTTAGAGCCTCTCAAATTGCAACCATTAACAGAAGTGAGGGCAGTTTTGCCAACTGTGCTCTAACTTCACAGCACAAGATTTAGAGAAAGCACTGGGAGACTCCCTATAAGCAGCAATGGACTTTGAGACAAAGTAAAGTCTGACACCCAGATTTAGGTTTCCCTTATCACACTATATTTCCTTTTTGAGACCCTTTAGTTTCAGAAAAGTTTATTGCAGTCCACAGACACTTTATGTTGTCATTACATTGCAGAAGAGAGCAAGGGAGGACTACATTGATATTTAGGAAGATAGTCTTCTCTAGGATTCATCCTTAGAATTTTTTTTTTCTTAGAGATGTTGTCTCACTTCGTTGCCCAGGCTGGCCTTGACCTCCTTGGTCCAAGTGATCCTCTCAACTCCTGACGCAGCTGGAACTACAAGCATGTGCCATTATACATGGCTAATTTTTTCTTCCAATTTTTAGAGATGAGGTCTTTTCGATGTTGCCCAGGCTTGTCTCAAATGAGTCTTTCACCTCACCCTCGTAAGTAGCTCAGAGGCTTTTTCAAGAGCATAGCCATTTATCATCACTTCATTTGTGGTAACAGCACACTTAACAAGTCACATTATCTGACTTATCTCCCATCATTTTCTCTTCCAAATTATACATCCTCTAAATACAATTTTATAATTTGAGATCAAAAAAAAAAAAAAATCAATCCAACATTTTTCACTGCTTCTCCAACAGCTTCAGCTTGGCCAAATATAGGCCAGATCACATAGCCAAATCACTGACTTTGAATGATATATGATGATTTTATAAAATATGTGAAAAGAAGGCCATGAGAGGAATATTTGTCTAGACCAGGGAGCTGTCTGCCTCTAAAGACCTTCTAGTTGAGGTGTTAAGTGTTCTTAAATATTTCACTTCTTTTTTTCTTTTTTTGAGACAGAGTCTCACTATGTCACCCTTAGTAGAGTGCTGTAGCATCACAGTTCACAACAACCTCAAACTTTTGGGCTTAAGTGATTCTCTTGCCTAAGCCTCTCAAGTAGCTGGGATTACAGGCACACAACGCCTGGCTATTTTTGGTTGCAGCTGTTTCGGTGGCCCGGGCCGGGTTCAAACCCACCACCCTCAGTATATGTGGCTGCTGCTGTAACCACTGTGCTACGGGCACCAAGCCAATATTTTCATATTTTTCTTTTCAAAATTTTAATATAGTATTGGCTCAGTGTCCATAGCACAGTGGCCAGCCAGCCACATACACTAAGGGTGGCGAGTCCGAACCTGGCCCAGGCTAGCTAAACAACTACAACAAAAAAATAGCCTACCAGCTACTTGGGAGGCTGAGGCAAGAAGATCACTTAAGCCCAAGAGATGGAGGTTGCTGTGAGCTGTGATGCTACAGCACTCTACTGAGGGTGACATAGTGAGACTCTTGTCTCAAAAAAAAAAATTTAATATAGTATTAATCTTACTTTTTCTTTTTCTGTCACTCTGGGTTTGAGTGCAATGGCATCATCATATCACAGCTATGACAATCTCTTGGGTTCAAGTGATCCTCCTACTTCAGCCTCCCAAGTAGCTGGGACTCCAGGCACCTACCACACCTGGCTGTGCTTTCTATTTTTAGTAGAGATGGAGTTTCACTCTTGCTCAGGCTTGTCTTGAACTCCTGAGCTCAAGCAATCCACCCAAGTCGGCCTTCCAGAGTGCTAATTACAGGTGTGAGCCACTGCGCCTGGCCAATCTTAACATTCTTGTTAACTCTTTACTTTTGTTCCTCTTTCAGTATTCTAATAGTTAAAGATTAAATAACTGAATTTGACTCAGCGCCCATAACACAGTGGTTATGGTACTGGCCACATGCACTGAGGCTAGAGGGTTTCAACTCAGCCTGGGCCAGCTGAACAACAATAACAGTGCAACAAAAAAATAGCTGGGCATTGTGGAGGGTATCTGTAGTTCCAGCTACTTGGGAGGCTAAGGCAAGAGAATCGCTTTAGCCCAAGAGTTTGATGTTGCTGTGAGCTGTGAAGCCATAGCACTCTACCGAGGGTGACATAATGAGACTCTGTCTCAAAAATAAATAAATATTTTAATTTGAACTCAAAGATATACATAAGAAAAGAATGAACCTCATTTTCTCTTTTTTTTTGAGACAGAGCCTCAAGCTGTTGCCCTGGGTAGAGTGCTGTGGCATCACAGCTCACAGCAACCTGCAACTCCTCGGCTTAAGTGATTCTCTTGCCTCAGCCTCCCAAGTAGCAGAGACTACAGGTGCTCACCACAACGGCTATTTTTTGGTTGTAGTTATCATTGTTGTTTGGCAGGCCCAGGCTGGATTTGAACCTGCCACCTCTGGTGTATGTGGCTGGCGCCTTAGCTGCTTGAGCTATAGGTGCCCAGCCATGAATCTTACTTTCTATATTTTAACTGTTCAGTAGCAGCTGACCGTCCTTGGTAGATATATAACTTTGTAGCAATATTATAGGGAAAGGGAGTCCATTTGGTCTGTTATAACAAAATAGCACAGACCAAGTGACATACAAAAAACATTTATTTTTCACAGTTCTGTAGGCTGGAAAGCCCAACATCAAAGGATCAGCCAATTCACTGTCTGGCCTTTTTGCTATGTCTGCACACCCCAGGAGGGGCAAGGGAGTTCCCTGGAGTCTCTCTTTTAAGGGCACTCACGTCATTTATAAAACATGTGAAAAGAAGGCCCTTATGACCTAATCACTTTCCAAAGCCCCACCTCCAAATACTATCACATTGGGGATTAGGTTCCCTTTTGTTTTTTTTTGAGATAAGAGTCTCACTATCACGCCCTAGGTAGAGTGCCATGGTGTCACAGCTCACAGCAACCTCCCACTCTTGGGCGCAAGCGATTGTCTTGCCTCTGTCTTCCAAGTAGCTGGGACTACAGGCGCCCACCACAATGCCCCGTTATTTTTTTGCTGCAGTTATCATTGTTGTTTTAGTTGGCCTGGGCCAGGTTCGAACCCGCCAGCCTCGGTGTATGTGGCAGGCATCCTACCCAGAGCTACAGGGGCCACCCAATGCTGGGTATTTTTGTCCCCATGAAAATTTACCTGTTGAAACCTAAGCCCCAAGCTCCCACCTAATGGGCACAATGTAAGGGTATACAGTACATCCTCTGGGTGAAGGGCTCAACTACAACTTGAACGACCTAACAAATGGAAAGAATGTAACTTATGTACCCTCATATTAATCAGAAATTTTTTTTTTTAAAAAGGAATCTAGGCTCGGTACCTGTAGCACAGTGGTTATGGCGCCGGCCACATACACCAAACATGGCAGGTTTGAACCTGGTCCTGAACCCGGCCCCGGCCAACTAACCCACACAACTAACCAGCGATGACAATTGAAACAAAAAATATCTGGGCATTGTGGCAGACGCCTGTAGTCCCAGCTACTTGGGAGGCAGAGGCAAAAGAATTGCTTGAGCCCAAGAGTTTGAGGTTGCTGTGAGCTGTGATGCCACGGCACTCTACCTAGGGTGACACAGTGAGACTTATCTCAAAAAAAAAAGGAACCTAATTCCCAATGTGATAGTATTTGGAGGTGGGGCTTTGGAAAGTGATTAGGTCATAAGGGTTTTCTTTTCACATATTTTATAAATGGCATGAGTGCCCTTAAAAGAGAGACTCCAGAGAACTCCCTTGCTGTGAGCTGTGACTCAACAGTGCTACCCAGGACAACAGCTTGGGACTCTGTCTCAAAAAAAAATCCAGCATATAACAGTGAACGTAAGAAAACTCACCCCACTTATCTGCTGTAATGATAATAGTACTAGTTAACATTTTTTGAATGCTTACCATATGCCAGGCAATATCTTTATGTACTGTAATGTGTTATTTCACCTTATCCTCACACATAAGAATTATCATATTCCCATTTCATATATGAAAAAACTGAGATATGGGCAGCGCCTGTGGCTCAGTGAGTAGAGCACCGGTCCCAGATCTGCGGGTATGGGGTTCAAACCTGGCCCCAGCCAAAAAACTGCAAAAAAAAAAAAAGGAAAAAAGAAAAGAAAAAGCTAAGATATAAAGCCTGACAGCAACCCAAGGTGGTCCAAGTATCCCCCAATATATGTAATTTATAATTATGTATATAAACTATTATGCTAATACAATACATTAAATAGCAACATATTATAAAAAAACTTACACAAGTTTTTAAAGAAAGAGTTTAAATAGAAGCTTCACTATTTTATTTTTATTATTATTATTATTATTATTTTTGTGTGTGTGGTTTTTGGCCAGGGCTGGGTTTGAACCCGCCACCACAGGAATACGGGGCTGGCACTCTACTCCTTTGAGCCACAGGTGCCGCCCCACTACACATGCAAGGTCTCAATGTTTTCTTTCTGCTTTGCAACTAATTACCAACTTTGGTGACCACTGCTTAGCTCACAGGCAGTCAAAATCCAAGAGCAAGAGATAGTGAAGAATATCAGGGGTTCGCAAACTTGAATGTGTATTATAGAATCATTACCATCCCAGACTCACTTTTAATAACAACCCTTGACCAATACAATGTTACAGAGGAACTTACATTCTCTTTGAAGCTTCCAGGCATCCACCTCTGAGAAGCTAAATCCTGTGTTAGACAGCCCTGGGCTGATTTGGGATAGGTGGAACTCTTCAAAAGTTCACAGTATAGTTTTGGGAATCTTAGCTCCCAGAAGATTCCCTTAGGCAAAGACATGGAGAAATAATGCTACCTTCAAGGATATTTGGGATGGCTGGCTGGAAGGCACCTGACAACCTCCTAGGAATTCAGGAATAAAGGCCAAGGATGCTTTAACATCCACAGCTGCTACAAGTGCCTGGAGTTGACATGCTGCTAAAAAGCTAGCCACTACAAGCTCAGATGAAAAGCTTCTTCTGTGAAAAGAATGTTTTTCCCAACGAATCTTCTAATTTCCTTTATTCCATAATATGCAAAACTGAAGACTAATATTCAAATCATAGGCCACTAGGTATTTCTATTTATTGAAAAATGATTAGATTTCCCCCCTAATTTTTCTGAAATTCTAGCTTTTATTATTATTTTTTTTAATCTTTTTGTAAGGTTGCAAAGTTTTTATTTTCTGTCTTTTTTGTTTGTTTGGTTGAGACAGAATTATACTACGTCGCCCTCGGTAGAGTGCTCTGGCGTCACACAGCTCACAGCAACCTCCAAGAGAACCTCCGATTCTCTTGCCTCAGCCTCCCAAGTAGCTGGAACTACAGGCGCCCGCCAGAACACCTGGCTATTTTTAGAGATGAGGCCTTGTTCTGGCTCAGGCTGCTCTCAAACTCACCTGCCTTGGCCTCCCTCACATGCATAAGCCATTGCACCAGGCCTTGAATTGATATATTCTTAGAAAGACCTTCAGGCTCGGCTCAGTGGTTAGGGCGCTGGCCACATACACCGGGGCTGGCAGGTGTGTACCCAGCCCGGGCCAGCTAAACAACAATGACAACGGCAACAAAAAATAACGGGGCGTTGTGGCGGGCGCCTATAGTCCCAGCCACTTAGGAGGCTGAGGCAAGAGAATCACTTAAGCCCACGAGTTGGAGGTTGCTGAGAGCTGTGACGCCACAGCACTCTACTGAGGGTGGCACAGTAAGACTCTCTTTAAAAAAAAAAAAAAAAAGACCTTCACATATCTTTAATTGCCAACATATTTTGGTATTAGGGACTCTTTACCTACAGAGGGAAATGCAGCTGCCTTTAGCTCCAGAGAGCTGGCCTAACAATAGTACAGCTGCTGTTTCATTAAGCATCATGTAACAAGATGTTGTTCTACTCAAAGGTAAAGTCTCACCCCAATAAGATTTTGTTTTCTGATGGTTACACCTAAATTAAATAAAAAGTTAAAACTAACCCCTACCCCACCACACACATTCTCTTTCCTCTTAATTTACACATCCACACGTGCACATGCACACATACTCCCTACAACTTGGCCAGTGAGACACAAAATACATCAAATAATAACATGTTCAAAAAGAGAGAGAATTTGTCCTTTTATTCTATATCTCCATTTTGCTTAAGTGAGTGTCACTGTGGTAAAATCCTGACAGGCTAATTAACCTATTATTTCATCATATCCATCTGATCTTAAATACAAAGAATATCAAACATAAAGAGGCTTCTGTAGGAAGAAATTTTTGGAATAGAACTGTATTTTGAATATTAAGTTAGTAGAATTTTAAAATAATGATACAGAGAGTATAACATTTTCCTTATTTAAAAAAAAAAAGAAAGAGATGGGGGCCACCCTATACTTCCCAGGCTATACACAAGCCCTATCATTGCACACTATAGCTTTGAAATCCTGGCCTCAAGGAATCCTAGTGGCTGAAGTTCCTGAGTAGCTGGTAGTATATCTACCAATATAAATAAAATTAGAGAAGCAGTAGAAGAGAAATCATCTGAGGAAAGATAATTTTAGAAAAATGCAGATCAAATTAATTTTATTTTATAAGGAATTTAGAAAACATGAGCAAATAATTCATATTTCATTTAAAAAACAGTCTGTACATCATTCAAATTTTGAAGTCAGTGCGACAATAAAAAATGTACTAACAGCAATGTTTCATTTTAGAACAAAATACTATCTGTGGCTCATCACAACTAGACATACAAACATAAAGAAAATGTTAAAATGATATAAAATTCTGAATCTCAAAGTGATCCAGTTGGCTGAAGAGAGCACCAATTGTCACCATCAAAGAAAACCTACTACTGGATGAAAAAGCAAGTAAATAAATAAAACTGAAGGAAGAAAAAGAGCCCATCATGCCTGGAATTTTATTTCTTTTCTTTTCTTTCTCTTTTTTTTTTTAATTGAGACAGAGTTTCACTTTGTGGCCCTTAGTAGAGTACTGTGGCATCACAGCTCACAGCAACCTCCAACTCTTGGGCTTAAGCAATTCTCTTGCCTCAGCCTCCCAAGTAGCTGGGATTACAGGTGTACACCACAACGCCCAGCTTTTTTTTTATAGTGACTGGGTCTCACTCTGGCTCAGGCTGGTCTTTAACCTCTGAGTTCAGGGCAATCCACCCGAGTTGGCCTCCCAAAGGGCTAGGATTAGAGGCATGAGCCACCACTACCCAACCTATTTATTTTATTTTATTTTATTGACACAGGAGTCTCAAGCTGTTGCCCTGGGTAGAGGGCCATGGCATCATAGCTCACAGCAACCTCCAACTCTTGGGCTTAAGCGATCCTCTTGCATAGGTTTTTCTATTTTTAATAGAGACAGGGTCTCGCTTGTGTTCAGGCTGGCCTTAAACTTGTAAGCTCAAGCAATGCACCTGTCTCGGCCTCCCAGAGTGCTAGGATTACAGGCGTGAGCCACCTCGCCCGGCCATGCCTGGAATTTTGGAGTAAATGTTTCTGTTGTTATAAGTATTCTATTTATTTTCTTTCCTTCAGAATCTAAGTGGATGTATAAGGGATCCAAGAATATTTTCCCAGTTATACCTTACTTTTTCAGTAAGGATATTTCATACTAATAATGACTGATATTGTGGTATCACCTTAGCCACTGAATGTACTGTTGAAATGATTTAACAACTATTGTATGCTTTTATTAATTTTGGGGGGACAAAGCCTCACTATGTCGCCCTTGGTAAAGTGCCATGGCATCACAGCTCACAGCAACCTCAAATTCTCGGGCTTAAACGATTCTCTTGCCTCAGCTTTCCAAGTAGCTGGGACTATGGGCACCCGCCACAACGCCCCGTTATTTTTTGTTGCAGTTGTCATTGTTTTAGCTGGCCCAGGCTGGGTTCGAACCCGCCAGACACACTGTATGTGGCTGGCGCCATAACTACTATACTATAGACACTGATCTTATTGTATGCTTTTATTAAAAAAAATTATAAGTCAAGAATATTTAAAGAATTTTTACATCTCTTAATTTAATAAATATGAAATACAGTTAATCTTTGGTATCTAAGGGAAGACTGGTTCCAGACAACCTCCCAGCATGCCTGACTCAACCATGGATACCAAAAACTGCAAATGTTCACGCTCCCTTACAATATAAAAATGATTTAGTATTTGCATTTAATCTATGCAAATGCTCTTGTATAAATTAAATCATCTCCATATTACTTATAATACTTAATATAAATGCTATGTAAATAGCTATTATATTGTATTTTTAAAATATTATATATATATTTTCTTTTTCTTTTTTTTTGAAACAAAGAGTCTTGCTCCGTCACTTAGGGTAGAGTGCAGTGGTATCATCGTAGCTCACTGCAACCTCAAACTCCTGGCTCAAGTGATCCTCTTGCCTTAGACTCGTGAGTAGCTGGGACTACAGGCACCTGCCACATCGCCTTGGCTAGTTTTTTCATTTTTAGTAAAGAGGAGGGTCTTGTTCTTGTTCAGGCTGGTCTCCAACTCCTGAGCTAAAATGATCCTCCCACTTTTTCCTCCCAGAGTATCAGGATTATATGCATGAAACACCTCACCTATCTGTGATTCGCTGAATCTGTGAATGTGGAATCTGTGGATGGATATAAGGGGGCAATTGTACTTAATTAATTCCTGAAAAAATTCTTAAAGTGACAATAATATGAAGCTCAAATGCACAAAGAACCTTGAAGAGAATATTAGGTAATGCAACTATAACAAATTAGAATATTAAGGAACTATACCTTGAGCATCTAAAATGGATTCCTTATGAACTAAATTTCACTGAGAGATGCTAGAGTCTAAGCCTAAAGTTTAGGTACAATTATGTTTTAAAGGTTTGTTTGTTTTTTTTTGAGATAGTCTTACTTTGTCATCCACTATGGAGAGGCAGGGCATCACAGCTTACAGTAACTTCAAACTCTTGGGTCAAGTGATCCTCTTGCCTCAGGCTCCTGAGCATCTGGGACTGAAGGCGCCCACCACAACACCCAGCTATTTTTAGAGACAGGGTCTTGCTCTTACTCAGGCTGGTCTCAAACTCCTGAGTTCAAGCAATCCACTTGTCTTGGGCTCCCAGAGTGCTAAGATTACAGCCGTGAGTCACCATGCCTGGCCATGTTTTACAGTTTTTACAAAGGAAAATTCAAAACTTACTAATCCTTAAGAAAAATCACATGAAAAATAGTAGGGTATTTGTAGATACTACATATATAGATGTATAAACACTTTCAGGAGGAAAAAGGAATCACAATATTCATAGGCTATCACCACTTTCTTTTACAGAAGATTAAAAGAGTCAGCAACCAGGCATGGAGCCAGAAGAGGGGACCCTAACAGCAATGAACTCTAAAATTATTTGTAGAGTTTTATAGTCAATGGAAGGAATTCAAAACATCCACACACTATAAATCTTTAATTTTACAAAAACCAAAAGTAGTCCAACTAACTTTTGCCCATTTATGATAAAAATTGAAACAAAAATTCTGAACCTATTTTGTAAAATTTCTGTTATAATATTTTTAAATTAAATCCAGTTCATACTGTTCTAATGAATCAAGTAACAGTTAAACTCATAGGGGTGGGGGGGATATAAAATACGAGAATTTTATCTTTTCCAGGAAATGATCACAATTTCATTGAAAGTATAGGATAAAGAACCCCTTAGCAACTTGTGTACTTTATTACCTTTAATACAAAGTCCAAATATTTCCATTTTAAACCTCTAAATTATCCAGATATTTAAAATATTGATATTTTAGTTGTACATTAAAGAACATCATACTCTGAAAACAGGCCTGCTTCAAATATAATTTGATTAATTGTAGGGGTACTTACTGACAGAAGACTTCTTTAGCAAATACTTGCTTTTTATATTTAAAAAATCAGCAAGGTAGAATTTTAAAAATCTTAATTTACAATGCTTTGTAAACTGCACACAAATGCCACATGTATCACAGACCAGCACAGGTGAAAAGTTTTTTCCAGATATTTATAAGACTTTGTATCTTCCTTTATTTGTTGGTTGGTATGAATTTTGCTATGAGAGAAAATAAAAGATACATAATCAGAAAAAGCAAAAAAAAGAAAAGTACATGTTTAAGATCATTTACTTTATGATACCAGATATTTAAAATTAAAAGTATTTATATATATGTATTTTTTTTTTTTTTTTGTAGAGACAGAGTCTCACTTTATCACCCTTGGTAGAGTGCCATGGCGTCACACAGCTCATAGCAACCTCCAACTCCTGGGCTTAGGCAATTCTCTTGCCTCAGCCTCCCGAGTAGCTGGGACTACAGGCACCCACCACGACACCCGGCTATTTTTCTGTTTTGCAGTTTGGCCGAGGCCGGGTTTGAACCCGCCATCTTCGGTATATGGGGCTGGTGCCCTACTCGATGAGCCATAGGAGCTGCCCTAAAAGTGTTATATTATTGCAGTAAGGAAGAAGTAACTGTTTAATAATTCATCATTTCTCTTTGTTCACTCCACTATTCCTTATGGCAGTAGCATCAACAAGCACAAGTTTTTGTTTTTTTTTCTATCATTCCTTGGTCAAAGAGTCTTCTGCACTTAATTTAGGCTATTTTACTTCTTCCCTCTTGCTCTGTGTATCCTTTTTAAACTTTTCATACCCCAAAAGAATGTTCTGTAAGAGGAATTTTAGAAAAGTCCCCAAAAATCACATTCTTAGAGAAAGCATATGGTTTTTATACATGGGTCATTAAAAAAGTTTTGAGACCTACAAAAATCAAGAAACGTAAAATCCACGCGGATGGAAATAAAGTTCTCCCAGACAGCCAAGCAAGATGAAACTGGCTCACACCACCACGCAAGTGAGGGTAGGGGGAATGAAACTTGCATGGGTGAATCAGAAAGGACACTGTTGATTATGGTTCTTGAAAGTGAAAAATGGACCATAACATAATCTCAAAACTTTTGTAATGACCTATATATATGTTGTAGGGAGTGTTTACAAGCTTAATAGGCACTACGACACAGGGATGTATCTGTGCCATTAGGAAAGAAGTCTGTAAACGGCTTCTCAAATTAAGAAGTCACTAAGTTTAAAAGCACCAACAACACCTTTTTGTTTTGAGACAGTCTCAAGCTGTCACCCTGAGTAGAGTGCCATGGCATCACAGCTCACAGCAATCTCCAACTTGGGCTGAAGTGATCGATCCTCTTGCCGCAGTTTTTCTGTTTTTAGTAAACACGGGGTCTCACTTTTGCTCACAATGGTCTCAAACTAGTGAGTTCAGGCAATCTACCTGCCTCAGTCTCCCAGAGTGCTGGCAATACAGGCGTGAGCCACCGCACCCAGCCCCGACAACACCATTGGTTAGCAAAGACACAGAACAACTGAAATTTTCATACACTGACAGGAGTGTAAACTGATATAATCCCTTTGGAAAACTATTTAGCAACATCTACCCTATAATTAGCAATTCTACTCCAAAGTATATACCCAAGAAAAAAAGCATACCAATGTGTGCCAAAGAGATGGGAGCATTTTTCATAAAAACAAAAAACTAGAATAACCCCAAAGTCCAATATATCAATTAATTGTTATGTATCCATATAATTAAACACTATAGGGTGGACATAAAGTTCGTGTGCAATTTAAAATAGTTTAACATAGTAAAATGCAAACAAACTTTATGTCCACCTGTATATGGCCACAAAAAATGAATAAATTATTGCTACATGCAAGATGAAATGATCTCCTCAAAATAATTTTGAGTGAAGGAAACTAGATACAAAAGGAATATATAGCATACGATTCCATTTACACAGATTTCAAAAGTAGGCAAAACTAATCTATGATTTTAAACGTCACATATGGTTACATTTAGAGGACATGAATTATGACAAGGAGGACCATGGGGGATGGCTTCTGGGATGTTAATAATGTTCTTTATTTCTTGTCTAGTGATTTTATCAGTGTGCTAAATTTGTGAAAATTCATCAAGCTATGTGTGCATGATTTGTGTACCTGTCTATATTTATGTTACAGTTCAATAAAATACTTAAGACAAAACAAATAAGCCCTTGAGGTTTTCACTTACCAACCGGATCAGTTCTTCTTTTATGAGCCTGGTGATTTCTGCCTTTGCTTTCTGCACAGCCAGTTCATTGGCACCTGGTAATTGAATGAAAAGCATGTTGTTTGTGTTACTAGAATTGCACTGTACTTTTATCCATGTCATGAAGGTCCAAGAAAACATACTGCAGTAGACTTTCAGGACTGCCAAGATAGCCTTTCAGTATCTGGTAGATAATCTCCCACATTATATAATGGCTGCTATTATTTTGATTACTTTTAGGGTATCAAGTGTAACTGGAGCTCATATTACATGTAATAGTAAGAGTTACTGATAAGTTGATTAGCAAGAGTGAAAAGGATGATTAGCAATTTGTCCAGAAGAGAGTTAAGGAAAGGTTAAAGGGAAATTTAACTTCCCTGCTTTATTCATTTAACAAATATTGATTAGACTTTTATTATGTTGCAAATATTTCAGAAAGATGTCATTTGAAGAGTCTTAAAGATGACAGGAAGACTAGCCAAGTGGAGAGAGGAGAGATGCCATGGAGAGTATTTTGCAAAGAGAACCACTTGTGCAATGGTCTAGAATTAACAGAAGCATGCTTAACTGTTGAAGAATAAGAGAAGTTTAGTGTGGTTGGAAAAAAGAGTATGAAGAAGATAGCAAGATAGCTGACTAGAAGAGGTGAATTAGAAGCATACAGTCAGAAATTCAAGAGACATTAAGCACTCACCACTATGATATACTATGTGAGATTTAAGACACAAAAAACTCATTCTTGCTCTTTATAATGTTTTAGACTACTAGAAACAGACTACTAGAAAAACTTATAAACATATTACAACAGAGTGGGTAAAAAGTAGTTTACCAAAATAACTTCCTTTCTTTTTTTTCTTTTTGAGACTGGGTCTCTGTTGCGAAGGCTTGAGTGCCACGGCATCATCATAGCTCATAGCAACCTCAAACTCAGGCTCATGTGGTCTCCTGCTTTAGTCTCCCAAGTAACTAGGACTACAGGTGTGTACCACTATGCCTGGCTAAATTTTCTATTGTTTTGTAGAGATGGGTCTTGCTGTTTTACTCAGGCTGGTCCCCTGAGTATGGGAGGAGGATCACTTGAGCCCAGGAGTTCAACTCCCAGCCTCAAGCTATCCTCTTGCCCTGGTCTCTCAATGTACTAGCATTATAAGTATGAGCCACTATACGTAGCCTACAATAACATTTTTTTTTTTTTGAGACAGAATCTTACTTTGTCACCCTTACTAGGGTGACATGGCATCATAGCTCATAGCAACCTCAAACTCTTGGGCTGAAGCCATTCTCTTGCCTCAGCCTCCCAAGTAGCTGGGACTATAGGTTCCCACCACAACGTTCGGCTATTTCTAGAGATGAGGTCTCGCTCTGGCTCTGGCTAGTCTCGAACCCAAGAGCTCAGGCATCCACCCACCTCAGCCTCCCAGAGTGCTAGGATTATAGGTGTGAGTCACCATGCCCGACCCCTACAATAACTTTCAAACATCACTTTTAAGAAGCTTTTCTTGAGATAAGGTTAGATGGGCAAAAACTCTAGAGGCTTAAAGTACTGCACAGGAAAGGGTTTGTCCTATTCTTCTCTGAAGTTCAAGGATAAGGCTCATGTGCTCAGGTGACACTGGTGTTTCCTAGGTTCTAAGCCTTTGGGTGTAGCCCTGATGATGTCCATCCTCTAGCATGCTGGAGCTGTCATCTCTCCCCCCAACTAGACTGTGTTTATCAGGATGACAGGCACCTACCTGTGTCATCTCTAGTTTCAGTGTCCAGCCTGATGCCTGACTCAGACAGGACCTCAATAAATGTTGGATGAATGAAAAAAAATAAAAGCAGCAGCAGCAGTAGCTTTTCCTGACTTTTCCAAGCAGAGTAAAGAGGTTTTCCCTCAGAACTCTCACAGTATTGTATTTGTTTTCACCATGATGGCACATTTTTGAGGCTGAATAAAGATTTTTTTTTTTTCTGACAGGATGTGAACAGTGAAGAAGAGAATCAAAGTAAGATACTAAGAGTTGATTAGCAAGTAAAGAAACCTAGAAGTAAGCTCAGCCGCCTGTAGCACAGTGGTTACGGCGCCAGCCACATACACCCAGGCTGGCGGGTTCAAACCTAGCCCGGGCCAGCTAAACAACAATGACAACTGCAACAAAAAAATAGCCGGGTGTTGTGGCAGAGGCTTATAGTCTCAGCTACTTAGGAGGCTAAGGCAAGCCCAAGAGTTTGAGGTTGCTATGACCTGTGACACCACGACACTGTAACAAAGGTGAGACTCTCCCTCAACAAAAAAAAAAAAAAAAAAAAGGAAAGAAAGAAACCTAAAAGTAATGTGGTCATGATGACTCATGCCTGTATTTCTAGCACTTTGGGAGAACAAGGGAGGAGGATCACTTGAGCCCAGGAGTTCAAGACCAGCCTGGGCAATAGCAAGACACCCATTTCTACCAAAAAAAAGGAAACTAATTCTTAAGTGAGATAATTCTCTCCCTTATTAGAAATGGATAACCTTTCTGACTGGAGGCTGGGGGAGAGAAAGAGAAAGAAAGGGGAGGGCATGGGAATGAGATGCAAGAAGTTTAACAGGAAAAAAAGGGACAAGTGTATGGCTGTGAAATTACAGCAACATATCCAAGTCCTCTCCCTCTATCAGCCACTAACCATAACATTTTCAAGCTATTTGGGGAAAGTGGGTGCTGGAGGGGAAGAGAGGTGGTTAACGGTGAGGGGAAGGATAGAATCAAGAGCCAAGTCAAATTGAAAACTACAATAAAAATGAAATTCCCAAAGAAAACATATCACTTGGCCTAAGTTAGTGTGAAGTTTGTTGTTATTTCTGTATTATAATTTTCCTTTTGTAATTTTTTCTATGTGCTATTTTTAATAGCACCTATATCCAAGTAGAAGAATACTTTTCCTACTTTACTTAAAGCCTAACCATTTGGACCAGTTTAAATTCTGACTTAGGTAACATCTTTAGTTAATAGGTTACATATGTTTATAAGTAACCATGAAAAAGAGGCATTTCCTTTCATTGGTCCTAAAACAACTCTGGCTGCTTTTAAGGGATTCTCCACTAGTAAAAAAAGAGGGTCACAGAACAGGCTATATAAATTATACAGGCTGACTAGGCACGTAAGTCCTTCCTGTTCTCCTTCCCTTTGCCTGGTGGGAGGCCTTGAGCTGCCGAGCCAAACAGAGCCTCTAAGGAGCCAGCCAGGCAGTGGGGTCCCTCCAATTACAGAACTAGAAACAGATGACACTAGGCTCCTTCCATACTAGCAACACCTGTTTTTGTCCTGTTAGTGTTTAGTTGAGTTTGGTTAACGTTTCAAAAACTAAATGATCCTTTTAAAATTTTAATTACCTCTGAAAATTCTAAAAGTGTTAGATCATTTAAATTATCAATCCTTAGCTCTTATTCACTATTATTCATTATGTCTCTAGAACATTTTTAAAAGATTTTGTTTTCAACAAGATCGCCTTTCTATGGGGGGGCTTGTCTAAATTATTATAAAATTAGATGTTATTTACCCAATGCAAGTTCAAAGTGGGGAGAAGTAACCAGAATTATTCTATGTAAAAGGAAAAGTAAGCATAAGCTCTAGAATGTATACAGCGAGTATTTCACTGATGTTGTCACATGGTAGTACCCAAGACGTGCTCTTTTTTTTATTTTATTTTTTTTTAATTTTTATTAAATCATAATTGTGTACATTGGTGCAATCATGGGGCACAATGTGCTGACTTTATATACATTCTGAAATATTTTCATTGAACTATTTAACATAGTTTTCATGTCAAGACGTGCTCTTGATACAGTTATAAGTAAACTGAATTTTGATATGTTCATTACACTATACCAAAAAAAATGACCTTTAAATTAATAAATGATCCAAGTGGAAGAATACTTTTCCTACTTTTTTCCTACTGACCATTTGGACCAGTTTTAATTCTTTCATTGGTCTTAAAACAACTCTGGCTGCTTTTAAGGGATTCTCCACTAGTTAAAAAAAAAAAAAAAAAAAAGAGGGTCACAGAACAGGCTACATAAAGATATCTACAAAAAGATATCTTTTCAAAGCAAATAATGTCTCCAATTTAGCTTCCTAATAAGGCAGGAATTTAAAATACTTGTTTTGCTTATGACACCTATAGTATTCAAACAGAACATAAAAGTTTTGTTTTTGTTTTATTTTATTCATTTACTTATTTTTTTGTAGAGACAGTCTTACCTTATCATCCTTGGTAGGGTGCCATGGTGTCACACAGTTCACAGCAACCTCCAACTCCTAGGCTTAGGCGATTCTCTTGCCTCGGCCTCCCGAGTAGCTGGGACTACAGGTGCCCGCCACAACACCCAGCTATTTTTCTGTTTTGCAGTTCAACCGAGGCCAGGTTTGAACCTGCCACCTTCGGTATATGGGGCTGGTGCCCTACTCCATGAGCCACAGGCGCCACCCGTTTTGTTTTTATTTTTGAGACAAAGTCTCACTCTAGTCTCGGCGCCTGTGGCTCAGCGGGCTAAGGTGCCAGCCACGTACACCTGAGCTGGCGGGTTCGAATCCAGCCTGGGCCCGCCAAACAACGATGGCTGCAACCAAAAAATGGCCGGGTGTTGTGGCGGGCGACTGTAGTCCCAGCCACTTGAGAGGCTGAGGCAAGAGAATCACTTGAGCCCAAGAGTTTGAGGTTGCTGAGAGCTGTGACACCATGGCACTCTACTGAGGGCAACATAGTGAGACTGTCTCCAAAAAAAAAAAAAGAAAAAAAAAATTGACTTGAAATAGATACAATTCATTTTCTCAGAAACACAAAGAGAATAAGAAATGCAGTGTGCATAGTTCTGTACCTACATCTTTTGTACACCACTTAAAAATATTAAGAAAATTACTGCAATGGTAGATTGGCAAAAACATGGGAAACAAAGGCTACACTTAAGATTCACCTTTGTTATAATTCATCATCAATTCCAAAAGTCTCAAAAAGTGAGAGTGATGTCAGCAAAAATGGCAGAGCACAGAACTGCAAAAGCCTGTCATCCTCCAAGAAGGGGTAATAAATTTCCAAAACCTGCCAAAATCAACTTTATTTGAACTTTGGCAACTAATCAAAACTTTACAGAAATCAGAAAAACGCTCAA
Organism: Perodicticus potto; assembly: GCA_963574655.1. Lineage (NCBI taxonomy): Eukaryota > Metazoa > Chordata > Mammalia > Primates > Lorisidae > Perodicticus > Perodicticus potto. The sequence goes on along the minus strand of CAUYRH010035261.1, from coordinate 10,630 downwards.
GAAAAATTTAAAAACAGACTGAGCATGGTGGCTCATGACTTTAATCCTGGCACTTAGTGAGGCTGAGACAGATTACGCTTAGGGAGGCTGACTCAGATTGCTCAATCAGGAGTTTGAGACTAAGCTGAGCAAGAGCAAGATCCCATCTCTACTAAAAAGAAAAAAAAACAACAGAAAAACTAGCCGAGCGCTGTGGCAGGCACCTGTTGTCCCAGCTATTCTGAAGGCTGAGACAAGAGGATTACTCTAGCAGGGGTCCTCAAACTACAGCCACGGGCCACATGCTTCGGTGTGAATTGTATTTGATCCCGTTTCGTTTTTAACTTCAAAATAAGATATGTGCAGTGTGCAAAGGAATTTGTTCATATTTTTTTTTTAAACAATAATAGTATTTTTATTTCATTCTTAATCACAATTACTTAGTACCGGGGTTTATAGTTTTTTTTTTTTTAAACTATAGTCCATCCCTCCAACGGTCTGAGGGACAGTGAATTGGCCCCCTGTTTAAAAAGTTTGAGGACACCTGCAGAGGGAGAGTTTGAGGTTGCTGTGAGCTAAGACAACATGGCAATGTACCCCAGGGCAACTGAGAGGGAAAGGAAAGGGGAAGAAGGGCGTAGAGGGGAGTAGAGGGGAAGAGAGGGGAGGAGAGGGGAGGGGAAGGGAGGGAGAAAGAAAGAAATCAGCCAGAGCAAAAATAAGACCCTCTCTGTATTAAAAACAGAAAAATAGCTGGGAGTGGTGGCACATAACCCATAGGCCCAACTACTCAGGAGGCTAACACAAGAGGATCGCACCCATAAGCTATGATGATGCCACTGCACCCTAGCCCAGGACAGAGAAAGAACCTGTAAGTAAGGAAAGACGTAAAGGAAGAGGAAGAAAAAAGGAAAGGGAGGAAGGAAATAAAGGGAGAGAGGAAAGAGAGGAAGGCCCACCAGCTCAATCTAAAAAAGTGTCATTTTCTGACTTGACCTTTCTGGTAGCTACCTAAAAGACCATCTCAAAGGGCTTGCCTTTATTTCAACTAACTTAAAACTCTCCAGGGCTTAGGCAGCTACTAGGGAGGTGCGGGAGACATTTACCAAAATGCAAATACACTACACACTACCCCCTAGGACAAGGGGTAACAACTAGGGCAAAGACAAAAAGCTTGGGAAGAAAGGCTAGGGAATAAAATGCTTTAGGGAATAAAAGGGCTTTGTAAAGTTCTCACATATTCTTGGGAATCTAAGTCATGTGCCTGCCCAGGGCTGGGCACGTGATCAGAAAAGACCAGAGACGGTAAGCTCCCACCCTCTCTAGCTGACTCTATGCAAGCATAAAAAGAGAGTTAAGGCAGAAGTGTATGCCTGGCTGAGAATTGAAGGCTTCTCCCAATACACACAGAGAACACACTGGGAAGGAACAGCTATTTTTCCTCCCTAGTGATTTAAACCACTGTCAAATCACTATTTTAGCCCTGACTTAAGCATTATAAAAGGTACCATGTAACAAAAACATTCGTATTCCCTTAGTATTTTGAAAAAAAAAAAAAAATCACTATCTGACTATAGCAGCCACACATGAAAAAGAATATGGACTATATAGGGCAGAGCCGGTAGCTCAGTGGGTAGGGCGCTGGCCACACACACGGAGGCTGGCGGGTTCAAACTGGCCTGGGTCAGCGCAAACAAGATAACTGCAACAACAACAAAATTGCTGGGGGGCGGTGCCAGTAGCTCAGTGGGTAGGGCGCCAGCCCCATATACCAAGAGTGGAGGCGGGGGTCCCGACCCAGCCCTGGCCAAGCTGCAACAGAAAAATAGCCAGGCATTGTGGTGAGTACCTATAGTCCCAGCTACTTAGGAGGCTGAGGCAAGAGAATGTTGCTGTGAGCTGTGATGCCACTATAGTGAGACTCGATCTCAAAAATAAATAAATAAATGAATTAATAAATCCTACCATTCTGGGAACCCAATGTGAGAGGATTCCTTGAGCTCAGGAATTAGAGAACAGCCTAAGCAAAAGTAAGACCCCCTCTCTACTAAACAACGAAACACTAGCCAGCCTTGTGGTGGGTGCCTGTAGTCTCAGGTATTTGGGAAGCTGATGCTGGATGACAGCTTAGCCCAAGAGTTTCAGGTTGCTATGAACTAAAGGAAACCATGGACAAAGAAATAAAGGAAACCAGGGAAATGATGACTATCTAACTACAGAATATATTGATAACAAGCTAGAAACACAGGAACTAAATATAAATTCTGGAGCTGAAAAGTAAAATGAGTGAAATAAAAATTCATTAGAGGGGGTCAATATTTGAGCAGGCGGAAGAATCACTGAATTTAGCCAAGTGTGAAGGCTCATGCTATAATCCCAGCTACTCAGAAGGCTCAGACAGGGAGATTGCTTAAGACAAGGAGTTCAGGACAGCGCCTGTGGCTCAAGAAGTAGGGCACCAGCCCCATATACCAGAGGTGGTGGGTTTAAACCTGGCCCCAGCCAAAAAAAAAAAAGACAAGGAGTTCAAGACCATCTGGGCAACATAGCAAGACTCCATCTCAAAAAAGGAAAAAAAAAAAAAAAGAATCACTACTGATCTTGAGGACAGGTCAACTGAGATAAAACTAGAAAAGGGCAGGGAAAAAAAAAAAGAATGCAAAAAAAATGAATAGAGCCTGAGAGACTTGGAGGACAGTGTCAAGTACACCAACACAGGTACAATGGTACATATGGACCTAAACTGAAGTCAGAATATTCCATTTACTACAAGCAGGATGGGTCAATCATTAAAATGTATGCTTTTAATTTTTTTTTATAGTTTTTGGCTGGGACCAGGTTTGAACCTACCACCTCTGGTATGTGGAGCCAGCGCCTTACTCCTTGAGCCATAGGTGCCGCCCAAAATGTATGCTTTTAAAAGTGACTTTTAATTTGATTCAATTGTCAAAACTGAAAAGTCCCATAAACAGATCATTTACCTTTGCACACCTACTGAACTTCTACATAAAGACTTCAAATGATATATGAAACTATTTTTTTCTCATAGATGTTTCTTACTTTTAGTCCTCTCGAGGATTGTTTTCCCATTCTCTCCGCATCTATTACATCTATTACATCTACATCAATTTTGATCCAACTCAAGCCTGAATTAAGAACCAACAATACATACTTTCAATTGCCAAGTAAATTTTCCGCTCTCCTTCCTTAGGTTCTTTGCCAGGAGGGAAGTACGTTCCTCTGATTGTAATTGCAGCTTCAGAGTATTCACTGATTCTCTGCAGTGCTTCCTTAGAAGTAACCTTCCACCTAGCAGTCTAAAAGAAGAGGGTGGGGGGGGGGGAAAATCACATCATAACAGGATAAAAAACCTTGGTGTGTTGACAAACAGAAGTATATGGCTAATATACTATGGGCAATATGACAACTATTATTAAAACATGCCTACATGGTAAGTTCATTTAGATCCTAACATACCTTGAAGTTATTCATTAAAACCAAATCTCTATTGTGTTATCGCCTATTACTTAGGTAAAAAGTAAACTATTACAATGCTCCTGTGTTTTAAAGATTAGATGTTACAGCACAGCGCCTGTTGCTCAGTGGTTAGGGCGCTGGCCACATACATCGAGGCAAGCGGGTTCAACCTGCCCTGGGCCTGCTAAACAACAATGGCAACTACAACAACAAAAATAGACAGGCATTGTGGCGTGCATCTGTAATCGCAGCTACTTGGGAGGCTGAGGCAAGAGAATCACTTAAGCCCAAGAGTTGGAGGTTGCTAGGAGCTGTGATGCCACAGCACTCTACTGAAGGCAGCAAAGTGAGACTCTGTCTCAAAAAAAAAGGATTAAATGTTGCTCCTAAAAGAGTGAGAGTTTCCATTTCATGATAAAAAAAGTTTAAATCTGTTACTTCAGTGAAGATATTTAGCCAGGAAATTTAAGTGAGAAGAAATATGATACAGTTAAGTTTTCTCATTAAAAAGAAAAAAAAAGTTACTTGCCTGTGGGAAATCATTGATCTCTAATTCTTCCTCATATCTCTTAAATGATTCATTCTGCCCACCATCCTGCCTCTCTTCTTCTTGTTTCTCTAAAGGCACATAATTGAGCTTGGCATTGATCTTCTCAGCAAGTTGTTCTGCAATGGTCTTTGCAGACACAGTGGGAGCCAGAATGGTGCCACCTCTGAGAATTGCATTGGTGGCCTGTTGCATTACATCCTGCAGTTAAAGAAGACCTACAGTCAAATCTCAAATGAGGGTAGAGACAGGTACAGGGACCCTACCACAAACTATTCTCTACAAAGCTTCTGTATTAAAGTTTAATAAATAAATGAATAAATATCTCTCTTATGTACAATCCTACCCATATGTATAACTTAACAATATATATTAAAAATTAATACCTTAATGCATCTCCTGGTTAAGAAAATGGAGGAATGTACAGCAGAACCTTTTTAAGTTTACCATCCAAGGGACCGTAACAAACTGGTCAATGATGGTGGTCAACTAGGCCTACTGTTCTGAAACAGATGTGGTTTCTGTCCCATCTATGAAAATTAGATCAACTTAAGGAGGTGGTCAATGTAGGGAGGCAGTCAACTATGGAGGTTGTACTGCATTCTACTAGATCACACATAAGCACTTGATAATTAGCTAATTCTCAACATTGGATATAGTAAACATATCCAAAATCATTTACATACTGTGTGACTCCTAGGAGTTTCTTCTGAATCTTTGTGCCACCACCATAATTAAGCTCCTCCTCCCTTATGATCCAACTCAACATTCAATAAATTAGAGTAAAAGACTTATTCAAAATCTTCAAATTACTGTTGAAATTAACAAACCATTCTTGGGGAATGCTATGAAAATTTATGCTTAGAAATTGACACAAAATCTTCTAAGAAAAAGATGCCATGTGAAATATTTAAAAACTGTTTAAACCCATGTTAGTTTGATAACATGGTCACGTAACTGGGAGTTCATATATACAGAGAATCATGTGCCCAATAACCTATCCAATAAAAGCAGATTAAGAAACAAAAATAGGGGTGGCGCCTATGGCTCAAAGGGATAGGGCGCTGGCCCCATGTGGCGGGTTCAAACCCAGCCTCGTCCAAAAACTGCAAAAAAAGAAGAAAAACAGAAGGATGGGTGCAGTGGCTCACACCTGTAATCTTAGAACTCTGGGAGGCCGAGGCAGGCAGATTGACTGAGATCACGGGTTCGAGACCAGCCTGAGCCAGAGCAAGACCCTATCTCTAAAAAAATAGCTGGATATTGTGGTGGGCACCTGTAGTCCCAGCTGCTTGGGAGGCTGAGGCAAGAGAATCACTTGAGCCCAAGAGTTTGAGGTTGCTGTGAGGTATGACACCAGAGCACGATACCAAGGGTGACAAAATTGAGACTCTGGTCAAAAAAAAAAGAAAGAAAGAAAGAAAAAGAGAACTACTTCCTTAAGATTGGGTAAGATCTATCAGAATACTATTCTATAAAACTATCAGTCTGGCATGGTGGCTCATGCTTATAATCTCAGCATTTTGAGAGGCCTAGACAGGACTGCTTGAGGCCAGGAGTTCAAGGCCCCTTTCCCCCAATTATTTTAATTAGCTAGATGTGGTGGTGTGTGCCTATAGTCCTAGCTACTTCAGAGGCTGAGGCAGGAGGACCACCTGAGCCCAAAAGATTCAAGGCTGTAATGAACTATGACTCTGCCACTACACTCCACCTGTCTGTCTGTCTCTCTCTCACACACACAAACAACTTTTTTTTAATAAAATAAAACTATGGCTAACAAGCCTAATAGGTGTTCCAAAATAAGCATAAAGTCCTTAGTTAAACACACTAGAGAGATCGTACAAATGCAATTATCCACAGAGAATGTTAAATTCCAATAAACTTACTGTCAAAGACAACTTGGTTGTTCTCTCATATTCAACATTTCAACATGATTGCTAAAAAGTAACTAAAAATCAAAGAACTTATAAAAAGTATTGACTGAGGTCAGGTGTGGTGGCTCATGCCTGTTAATCCCAGAACTTTAGGAGGCTGAGGTACAAGAGGATCACTCAAGAGGATCCTTCAAGAGGATCACTTGAAGTCATATGTTCAAGACCAGCCTGGGCAACATAAGAGACCTTGCTTGCCCCTACAAAATTAAAAAAAAAAAAAATATATATATATATATTAGCCAGGCATGGTGGTACATGCCTATAGACTTAACTACTGAGAAGGCTGAGGCAGGGAGCTGCTTAAGCTCATGAGTTTGGGGCTGCAGTGAGCTATGACAATGCCACTGTACTCCACGTTGGGTAACAAAGTGAAACCTATCTCAAAAAAGGAAAAAAAAAAAAAACTGACTAAGACTTGGAACAAATTACTTAATACCTGAGACTCGATGCCTAAATTCTTCTGAGCATTGATTCTAAGAGCCAATCTCTTAGCAATTTCTAATTTCTCAGCATTTCCTGCAGTTGGAGCAGGGACACTTGATGTTCCAGGAGCAGCCATATCCTTTACTCTCTTCTTTGAATTAAACATGCTCTCAATTTGCTCATCAATCTAGACCAAGAGTTAAAATAAGAAGGATTAGTAAAAACTGGATTAGAAATACCAAATTAGGTATATCTACAGAAATAACTAAGGAATGTTTCCACCCAGCTACAATCACATTTATGTAAATTTCACTAAATAAATTAGAAACATATACTACCTCTTTGTTAAAAGTAACACATTTAATTTCAAAATCAGTTGTTTAGGGTGAACAACAATAAAACAAGAGATACAATCCAGCATGAACCAATTAATCAGACTTAAGAGGTCCAGAAAATATATCACAGTTCAATAATGAGGAAACATGTGTTGTCAAGACAGAACAGCCAATATGATGGAGCTGAGTTACTCTAGTGTTCAAGCCTTGAAGCCAAATTACACAGCAATGAGAGGGTGGAAGAAGGGCTATAACTCAATGCCAATGAATATTTTAAAATACAGTAAGTAATTCTCAGGGGCAGTAGTATATAACATGTTCCTAATGCAGGGCTTCTGAAACTTCCAAATTCATAAAATACAACTGGATTTCCCTTAAAAACTGAGTAAGAGAATCAGAAAAGTCTTCTTGCCTTACTCCTTTGAGTGAAGGTTGGCTTTCCCATCAAGGCAAGATCAACAATGAAAGCCCCAACTCTCCAGAAGTCACATGAGCCCTACTACTATTTGCAATTCTTTTAAAAATGCCTTCTGCCCAACAATAACTACTGATACCCTGACTAAAGAGAAACAAACCCCTTCATAAATTCAGTTTAGTTTTTTTTAAGGCTTTATTTTCTAACTCTCAAATGCAGAGAAAAGGTTGTTCCAGGTTTAAATACTAGTTAATTTAGAAAGCCCTTTTACTGGAATAAAAATAGCCAACTTAATCTTCTTTTAAAAGCACTCATTACTGGCTTGGCACCTATAGCACAGTGGTTACAGCATCGGCCACATATGCCTAGGTTGGCAGGCTTGAACCCGGCCTGGGCCAGCTAAACAACAATTGCTACAAAAAATAAAAAAAAAAAGTAGCCAGGCATTGTGGCGGGCACCTGTAGTCCCAGCTACTTGGGAGGCTGAGCCAAGAGAATCTCTAAAGCCCAAGAGTTTGAGGTTGCTGTGAGCTGTGACGCCATTGCACTCTTATCAAGGGTGGCATAAGAAAACTGTCTCAAAAAATAAAAAATAAAAAAAAGCAGTCATTACCTATTAATAGGTTTTACTTATCAACTAGTTTTAAACTCAACATTTAACTGAGTTAGACTTTTAAATTAAACTTTTAATGTACTATGCACTGCAATAAAATCCAAACAAGTACATGAAATCAGGAATGAGGAATGTGTACAGTGCTAGTTGATAATTTGCTTTTTACTTTATTCACTTAAGTACTGTTCGTATTTTTTACAAAAATTACATATTACTTTAACAACCAAAGAAACAATCAACTTATTTCATCATGAGACTTACAAAAATTGTGAAAAGTACAGCAGACCTACTTTATCTGAAGGGGATATGTTCCAAGGCATCCAGTGGATGGCTGAAACCTTGAATAAGTACCACGCCCTGTATATATCATCCTACATATGTTTTTCCTATACATATATATCTATGATAAAACAATTTATAAATTAGGTGCAGTGAGAGATTAACAACAATAACTAATAACATAGAACAATTACACCAATATGCTGTAATAAAAGTTATACAAATATGCTCTCTCAAAATACTGTAATATTTTCACACTCCAGTTGACCACTGGTAACTGAAACTACACAAAGCAAAATCACAGATAAAGGGGCTCAGCACCCGTAGCTCAGCCGCTAGGGTGCCAGCCACATACACAGGAGCTGTCAGGTTTGAATCCAGCCCGGGCCTGCCAAATGACGACAATGACAACGACAAAAACAACAACAACAAATAGCTGGGCAACAACAAAAACAACAACAACAAATAGCTGGGCATTGTGGTGGGCGGCTGTCATCCCAGCTGCTTGGGAGGCTGAGGCAAGAGAATAGCTTAAGCCCAAGAGTTTGAGGTTGTTGTGAGCTATGATGCCACAGTACTCTACCCAGGGCAAGAGCTTGAGATTCTGTCTCAAAAAAAAAGAAAGAAAAAGAAAAAAAAAAATCACAGATAAAGGGAAATTATTACAATATAAAAAGAGACAGAGGTGGATTTAAATTATTTAATATGCTTCCTTTCAAGAAGTAGGGCCTCGGGCAGCGCCTGTGGCTCAAAGGAGTAGGGCACCGGCCCAATTGGCAGAGGTGGTGCGTTCAAACCCAGCTCGGGCCAGAAACTGCAAAAAAAAAAAGAAGTCGGGCCTCCCCTTAACTTAGTGACTTCCTTCTAATAGAATACCATATATACAAATAATAGTATGTGATTTTAAGAGACCAGTCATGAAAAACACTAAAGCTTGCTCTTTACACTTTCTCGGATCATGCTCTCTGGGGAAGCCAGCTGCCATGTGGTGAGGTCACAGTGACAAAGTGAAAAATTGGGGAATCTTGTAAACATCAAAATGAGTGAACCGTCTTGGAAGGAGATCATCTAGCATTAGTCATGCAGCTTCACTACAACCTCATAGAAGCCCAAGACAGAACTACCTGGCTAAACTGCTCCTGATATCTTAACTGTCAGGAAATATGAGATGATAAATGTTTTGCTTTAACCTGGTAAGTTTTAATTTGTTACACAGTAATAGATCACTAAAATAATAACTTTACGGCATTTTGAGCCAGCATGGCATACTAAAAAGAAATGGCTGACACGTAATAGGAGATGAGGCCTGGATTCTGGTCCTGGCTGTGCTTAATTCCCAGTGTGTCCTGAATCAAATACTTTTTCTTAGCCTCAATTTCCTCCATGACAAAAACAAACTGAATTCCTGATTTCTAGCATTGTTTTGACCTAAAGCTTAATATGATAAATGAAAAACAGTATTGTGGGTGGCGCCTGTGGCTCAGTGGGCAGGGCACCAGCCCCATGTACTGAGGGTGGCGGGTTTGAACCCAGCCCTGGCCAAACTGCAACAATAAAATAGCCGGGCGTTGTGGCGGGTGCCTGTGGTCCCAGCTACTCAGGAGGCTGAGGCAAGAGAATCACCTGGGCCCAGGAGCTGGAGGTTGCTGTGAGCTATGTGACACCACAGCACTCTACCGAGGGTGACTGAATGAGACTGTCTCCACAACAAAACAAAACAAAGAAACCCAGTATTGTATGATCAAGTACACAAGATTCCGTAATTAAAACTTTGCCTATCCTTGATGTAATAGTGTATGTTCTACACATCAAGAGGGAAGTATTGGTATATACTTAACAAATTTTCCAAAAAGAGTGGAAACAACCTCTTGTAAAGCTCCTTACAGTGCCAAAAGATAGACTCTGTGAAACCCTCAACTGACTGAGCTCTCCTCAGTGGATCACCAACAATGCCATGAGCTTAAGAACATGAGTTTGATAAGAATATACCAAGTACTAGTTCCAGCTCTTGTCCACAATAACTGTGTAAACCTGAAAAGGGCATTTCATGCTAACCCACAATCTATTCAATTATAAAATGAGAATACTTTTGAGTATCTATTTTGAATGGCTATTGTGAATAAAATATCCCTGTAAAGTACTTGGCACAATGTGTGGCAATTGAGTAGTACTCAACAAATGTTGACAATTGGTTGGGCGAAGTGGCTCATGCTTGTAATCCTAGCTCTCTGGGAGGCTGAAGTGGGTGGACTGCTTGAGCTCAGGAGTTTGAGACCAACCTGAGCAAGAGTGAGACCCCATCTCTACTAAAAACTGAAAAACTGAGGCAAGAGGATCGCTTAAGCCCAAGAGTTTGAGGTTGCTGTGAGCTATGATGCCATGACACTCTATCGAGGACAGCAAAGTAAGAGTCTGTCTCAAAAAAAAAAAACCCGGCTCAGCGCCTGTGGCTCAGCGGGCTAAGGCGCCAGCCACGTACACAAGAGCTGGCGGGTTCGAATCCAGCCCAGACCCGCCAAACAACAATGACGGCTGCAACCAAAAAATGGCCGGGCGTTGTGGCGGGCGCCTGTAGTCCCAGCTACTTGGGAGGCGGAGGCAGGAGACTCGCTTGAGCCCAGAAATTGG